>JAPDEH010000214.1:0-13852 GCA_027569075.1 Aspergillus asperescens | reverse complement strand
CCCCCCCCCCCCCCCCCCCCCCCCCCCCCCCCCCCCCCCCCCCCCCCCCCCCCCCCCCCCCCCCCCCCCCCCCCCCCCCCCCCCCCCCCCCCCCCCCCCCCCCCCCCCCCCCCCCCCCCCCCCAAGAGTACGTATTCCAACAGAAATGTTATTGCGTAGCAATCAAAGGCCACACTAATAGTTACGAAACACCTGCTCAGGGTGAAATAACGGCCAATATTGCAACATTCTATACCCCGTTCCCTGGGCAGAATCACATGCAATACCAATGGGATAAAATAACAGGACGAGTGAGGACAGCAAAATAAGATTTGTCCAGGTGCTTGGAGCTTCCTTGATAGGACTACTAGGCCTGGCCAGTCACTAAGGGTCGAAAATACGGGCAAGATAGGCAACGAGTCTTGTGCGGGGTTTCCCACTCGAAGCCTGAGGTGACATCGTGTGGGCAGCTGCAGGGGTTGACTCGTAACGAAGGTCGAACCTTATTAAAGTGTGATATCGGGCTGGACAGGTTGTGACCGCCGTTGTGCTGTGTTGTTGATGTGGAAACACGTGCAGGGAAACTCGCTCGGCAGTCAGCAGTCAACACTCTGTCCGTCTGTCTCCTCTCTCTCCAACTGATTCTCCCCATCTTCGAGGCCCTCCAGATCCCACGGATCGAGTTCAGGCTTATGTGAACCCTGCCTATCATTCCCTAACTAACTATCACGACATGTTCGGCCTTATCTCAGCGAATCATCGCAGCTCGCGCAAAGCTCCTCGATGGAGAAGTCGCCTCGGCCCGAATCAGCAGTCATCTCGATGATTGACCAGCCAAATCAATGATCATTCACTAGCACAACGGACGGGTCACCATTGGTCTCTTCAATTGGCCAAGTTTATCTCCCTCTTCTGGCTGGCCCAACGGCGCATCAATCCATTCCCTGTTGGCGTTGTTGCAGCCAAGCGCCCACATCACCGCCCGTCTCGTCCTCGAGGCTCGATCCCATTATTGACCCCCCCCGATAAAGCCATTCCAAGTCGGAAAATGGCGCTTTCCGGCGGAGCTCAATATCAGAGGCAATCGCGGTTCCGTGACCGCGCCATGGACCCTCCGTCATAATCTTAGCGACAGTTGTTATCGCGACCAAGTGACAAGGGAAGTGGGCAACGGCTCTCGCTCTCCGAGTCATGATTCCTTCGATAAAACTGAAGGATGTCTTCCTCGTGATTCTGGTTCTGATGGTTCCCCTCGATTTCATCCTTCCAACCTCGCTTCCAGAGCTATCTGACGGCTTCCAGTGGCCGGGAAATGGCCCATCTTCCTCACGCTTCGACGTCACATTAGTGGTGAAATTCTTCATATTTTACTCTTTTTTAACCAGCCAAATATCCTAAGACCAATTCCAGCCACGTTCCCCTTCTTGTACGACCACGACTCGAGCGCTTGTCCGATTATTGTCAAGCTTCGCATCTTATTTTGAACTAACAGCTTCTTTCGATCGACATCTTCAGCGCCTTCCTTCCCTACCGAATCACCAGTCGACTTCGTAGCGATTCCTCCAGGATCGTCGCCTTGTTATTCTCCGTTATCTGCATTCTCCTGGGATTGATCTCCACACACAGAGGAAGCAGGCACGTGCCTATTCACCAGATCGGGTTCGTCATGAATTACGATGTGACAGCAAAGACAGCTCAACATCAAAAGTTATCGCAATCTCCTCTACTATAGACTTTGGAAACTGGGACTTGCTTTTCGCTGGGCCTTGCCTGGGGCGGTCGAGCCGCCGTCACAATGCTATCAATACTTCAGCCACGAGGAATTTACTCCGCCGTTCCTCCAGATATTCGCACGCGGCTCGATGACAATCCCACACTTCTGGTGAGCTGGTGGGCGACAGGCATGTCTCTTGCCATCATCGTCACCCGGCTATGTGGCCGTTATGTTCGCATTGATCGTCTTTTCCGCGAAGACAAAATCATGATGGCGGCCATTATTCCTCTGCTGGTCAGGATGGCATTTGTGCATGTTGTTTTGATGTGGGGCACGAATAATACCAAAGTCGACGGTTTGACCGACGAACAGATTCGACAACGGGAAATTGGGAGTAGATTGGTCCTCGCTGCGCGTATCTTCTATGCAATTTTGTAAGACTACGTTCAAGAACCCTCCTTCGAGACCACCTGTCCTGACGATTATGTTGAATTATAGTATCTGGGCTGCCAAGCTCACCGTTTGTGAATTCCTCAATCGCATTGCCGGGATGACGTGGCGGCGATCGCTTCGAGTCTTCCTCCTCTTCTTATATTACTTTCTAGCTTCGACCTTACTCGCGGTAGTGATCGCGACGCTCAGCGAATGCCAACCCTTTACCAGTCACTGGCAAGTCATACCAGATCCAGGCCCAAAGTGTCGCTCTGGGTATGCCAACGTCATCACTATGGGAGCGTGTGATATCATTACGGATCTTCTCCTTGTCGCCTTTCCAATTCCTCTGATCATGATGACAAACATGTCACTAAAACGGAAGGTCGCTCTCGTTATTATATTCGCCCTATCCCTGATATTGGTTGGCATTACCAGCTTCCGGGTACCGGCCGTGATCCAGCACAAAGGCTCTCAGCAGTATCGATCGCTGTTGGCGTCGCTCGAAATATTGGCTGCTACCGCAGTCTCAAACGCGGTGGTCATTAGCTCATTCGTCAGGGACAAGGGTGTCAAGAAGCAGAAGTACAAGAAAAATCTAGGATCCGTCTCGGTCAATGAGAGCCTCGATCGCAGCTCGACCCGCCGTGCAACTATTACCCATCACCAATGGGGCAGCGACTCCGACCTTGCGTATGATCTAGGCTTCCGCCCCAGCCCTGAGTTGTACTCCCGCTACCTCGTAGAACCGCGCCCGGCCCCCGTTGTCACTGGAAGTGTAGATCCGAACTGGACCTTCAACCAAAAGACAAGCAGCTCCGACGACGACGACGACGACCAATCCTCCACGGGCACCAGCTTCGACACCAACGTCAGTCCGCACGAATATCTCCGCTCGACTAAGACTACTCGTAATCGATCTGAAGGCAACCCCGATCAAGTCCCCATCTTCGACGTCGGCGGTCTTCTCACTCAACCCACCCCTCCGTCCAGCAGCCACCATCACAACAACCCTCTCTCACCCTCAGACCATAACACAAACAGTTCACGTGAACCCATCCTCCAAGACGTAGGCGGTTTAGTCTCAGGCTTCGACAGCATCGACAACATCTCCCCCCTCACGCCATTACCCCCACAACATCTTCCACTTCCCCCATTACTCAGCCCTCCTCGTCCAGGTGGTCTACGACGCGGCTCTCAGCAAGGTCGACGACGATCAAGTGTGCATTTCAGCGATGCCGCCGAATCACCGATTTCCTCACTGCGTACCCAGTCGGGGGTTTCCGGTACTATCTTTGAGAGTGCGGATGAATTTGAACTCCAGGATGTAGGAGGGTTACTTTCGAAGTGACCGCATATGATTATGTCATAACTATACGGCTCGTTAGCTCTTAAGGGGATGTATGAGTAATAGCTTTTTTTTTTTTTTTTTTGTCTTCTTTTGCCATGTTAGCGACGGCGCTCCGGGGTAGGTTGGTTAAGTACATACACGAACCACATGCTTATCATACTTATAGATAAAATCTAATACATACATATTTCCTGAAATTTCCATACGTGCACACTAAGTACTAGTACTATAACTTATCGGTCAACAGTTACCGTCAATCCCTAGCTATCCAGGTTTGCCCCCTGACACTTTAAAAATATATGGATTCCACCACGGTTGCTCAACCGTTCACCTAGTAGAAGAGATCACAATGCAACTATTAGCTCTAAATCGGTACACTTCTATCCGTCCACGAACGATGGGGTAGCATTAAAAAAAAAAAAAAAAAAAAATGGTTGACAATGGACGCTCAAGCCCTAATTGTAGCTGGGGATCAATGAGTTAGGGCTCTCAAGTCACCCGATGTGACGCCACTTCACACCACTCTACCATTTGAGATCTTGCCACTACCTGTGTACTTCAACGATAAAATAATAGCGGGCATATGATCCGGAATTGAGGTTCAGGGTTGGGGGCGCATGGTTTCTGATACATACCGTTGGCGGCCTTGGGTTTGAACTAAGCACTAACAGGGGTGTAGTGTAATTTGGTGTACTATTAATATTGTGTAATAGAAGTATTGTTGGAGTCATTATGATTACCTATCCAGCATTCAAGGCATAGTAAGATAAAATATAAGATGTATACACAAAGAAACTCGGCCAGAGAGCGAACTACCAGCGCGTGGTAGAAGAGTATTTAAAATAAAATAAAAATAAAAAAAGGAAAAATGAAAAAGGGGGATTCCAGAATCAAGGTCGGTGGTGGGTGGTCGGTATATTTCATATTATCGCATCCTAGTCCAAGCTGTCCTAGGACGCATCATCAAACACAATCAAGGCCGGCATCTTTTAGGGAGTAGGTAAATAATGGGTATCTCATGTTCATTTCGCCGGGTAGACCATAGAATCAGTAGCCTGGTAACCGCCAGTGGCAGTCTGGAAGCGGCTGGCCTGGGCGTCGAGTTCCTTTTCATGCTGGACGATGGTGCAGCAGGGGCAGCAGCAGGAGAGGATGCAATCTTCGCCGACGGAACCCTTGATGCCGAATTTCTCGCGGAGGTCACGGCGCTTCATCATCGCGAGGACCCACGCGAGGCCGCAGCAGTTGGCGAGGACGAACAAGCAGCACTGGGTGAGGGGATTGTTCAGTATTATGGGATGAGAAGTTGGAGTGCATTTATACATACGTCGCCGTTAACGTAGGAGCCCTCTTTGAGGGCCGGGTCTTGGAGGCGCTCTGCAGTCCGACCATAGACCGCGCAGGGACAGAGCCAGCCGAGCAAGCCTAGAATGAGGATTTGTTAGAATCCCAGGGGAATTGACCTCAGCGCAATAGAGATTAAGGTAGCACACATGTTTGCACAGGGCTGAAGCAGTCCCAGACGGAGTTGCTCCACTCGTTCGACATGTTTGCGATGAATATAGATAGGAGTCGAAAACGATAAGTGTATGGCTCAAAGCTGGAGGAATCAGGAGTCGGATTTGAAATTTCAGACCGAAAGAGAGAGGAGAGATGCCTTTAAAATAAACAACCCTGAGCTGCTGTTAAGGGGCCAAGGTGGAGTATCGCTTGGTTGGCAGGTACAGCCACTCTCTCCAATCGTAGGCGGCATCAAGGCCGAGTGTGAGGCTGTGAGGCCAACACGAGTGCGGCTGAAAGAAAACACGAGGAGACATGTGAAGATCGTGAAGATAGACATGGGTTTTGCTTAGAGGGGAGACTGTTGCACGCCATGGCTCGTGTTCGCTTGACGCGTCTGGTCCATTCATGGCAATCCACGGTTGTGAATACGAGCTTCGGTTTTTTTTCTCATGACGACCGACGATCTTTGGCCGGATTAGCTTCATGTGTTGATTGCTGGGGAAGAAGAAAGTCTGGGCCCAGTCCAGACTCCAGAGGAGAGCCAGGGTCCAGTAAGGCACTAAGGCTCTAAGGTTGTAAGGCTCCAAGGCCTCAAGGCCCCACCCGACAGCCTTGTCCTTTGTATCATCGATTCAGCTCCATTATTAGTTACTATTCTCCCCAGATCCCAACTCCCAGCTCCTACACAATCTACCTCGATCGAACCCCGGTCGCATGCATCCAAAACCACTATACTGCTGCCGTGCTAAGGGCCAGACTTCCCAGGACCTAGCTTCCTCGCTTCTGATTAACTATTCTGGCCCTCCCCCCGCAGATGATTTGAGAACCAATCTGAGACAGACGCCGGACACCAAGTCTGCTCACCTTCGGATCCATGACACTGGGTTCTTGCTTCGAAGTGATTTTAAGCGTTTGGCCAAACCGTATTCGGCGCAATTATGAATCCCTGGCTGCGGGTTCTGTGGAATCATTAGAAGTCGTATTCAACCATACAAAAAGCATTACCACAGGATCACCAGGCACTTGGATGTTGGACCCAACTTCGATAGTGACTTCGTTCCCAACATACAGATTGGCTATTCAGGGCCAGACTCTTCACTGATTCATTTGACAGCGGAAGATCATCACGCATTCCGCCACCACATACTGAGTGGCTTGCCCCCCCCAGATCAGTTGTACCTTGGTTGACTGGCTTGACGTCAAATTGATCAAAAACATTAATATAGCACGATACTTCGCTTTTCTCCCCATTTATGCGCAGAAAGATGTTTTTGACTATGCGACCAAAGCCCGAAAATGAAGTACGACTGTTGTCATCTACCTAATGGCATCCAAGTGGGTGTGACTCCGGTCTTTGGGGGCTTCAAGTTTCAGACCAAAACCGACGGACAGGACCACGACTCGTTCCCGCCGGAATGGATTGTCTGTCTTTCAACGACAGACGGTGGAGATTGTCATGCATCGGACACCGAGGATTCCGACTCGCGTCCGTTTACCGTTCCCACCCTGGATCACGACGCATTATATGTGGCCTCTATATCCATGCCACCTTGCAGGGACCTGAAACCGAGAAGCGCGCCTACTAGGCTCATGACCATCGTCTTATGGGTCACATTCTTTTGGTATTTTCAGGAACCAGACCCTACATTAGCCGAACCATCTCATGCTTCCAGTCCAGATAATAGGACCAAAAAATGGCGTCTGAACATTCAATGCCGTGGTATGTTGTCCCGAAAAGACCAAATGCCGAGGCTTGAAAGGTTAGGCATGGTCGCGTGCAATGACATTGCGGTTGGTTCGAAGTCGGACATGTTCATCACTCAGAAGTCCTTCTGGCAACTGGACCCCAGGGTCTATCTATTCAGCATCAGTCCCGTGGTGTCTGTGCCAGGGCAGCTATACCACACCCCGACTGGCTCGCTTGATTCTTTCGGGATAGGTTTTCCCTTCGGCGCCGGTCCGAACACGGCTGGAACTTTCCTTCCTCCTTACTATCCTCCACATCCGTTGCAGTATGGTTATACAGGAGACGTCTGCCATCCACTGCGCCCAAGGGCATACATCCAAGGAGAAATATTCTACATCAGGTACATCCCAAGTGATTCTCAGTACCTGAGTTTCCGGGTGCCCACCAATGATACGGCTCAACGTATGATCTATAGACTGAGCGACTCTGGGTCAGAAACAAGCCTTGATTCTGACCCAGAACCGCTAGATGACCCGAAGCTAGTGTACGACTGGCTACAAAGGAGACCACCAGATACAGCCCTCGCGCGGCGAGAATCGCTCGGCGAGCCGTCCACTTTTCTAGAGCGCCGCATGTGCAGTCAGAACTCTTTCCCAGTCTTGGTATGCTGGGGCTCAGAACCAACAGGGTATTTCGAATTGTTCTGGGTGCTAGAAGACCCTATCGGTCGTGCACTCGGCAATGCGGGCGATTTCGACCGCGGGGTACGATATTTCACGGGGAATGAAGGTTTTCTCGGATCGAAAAAACTGACGATATGCATGAGTGCCTTGGTGCATCACTGCTGGCTATTTGACCTCAGGACGTATACCGTGGTGTTTGAATGCCGGGCTGACAGTCAAGAGTACGCAGTGTCCGAAACACCTTCCTTTCCCATACTCAGTTGGATGCTGATGCATCAAACAAAGCATTATCTCCGCTTTAGAGTCTATTGGATTTAGTCGGCTCAAAGACGTCAAGCTCCCTAACGAGCACAATACGATTATGACAATTGACCGGGCCAACTGGGTGGCTCCGATGCTCTGATCGCGATACATAAAGACATCGTAGCAGAGGTTGCGTGTCGGTACTAGGGTGAGCTTATATCTATTGGGGTATAAGATAAAGAATCAATCGCCGCCTTGAATTGAATAAATAATGGGTTAATTATCTGTCAATTTGGATATTCTTGCTAGATACCGCACTCGGCAACGAGAGCTGTGGAATGTCGTAAATATAGAGTGGATCTAGATATTGCGTTGGGTTCCAATTGAACAAGGAATTCAACATATTAGACCATAGATACTGTTCCCAGTTATCAGCAGTCATCCCCGACAGATTTTTTACTTATTGAGACGTTACCTCAGCTTAATGGCGAATTGGAATAACTATGCAGTAGAGGGGAAGGTAGCAATGAGGAGAAAGTTGCTTCTAGTTTATATAGTTAAATTCAACAACGGCAAATAACAAGTGGCCGGGCTAGCTCAATCGGCAGAGCGTGAGACTCTTAATCTCAAGGTTGGGGGTTCGACCCCCCCGTTCGGCTTTCCTTTTTTTATTTTTGTTTATTTTTTCCTTTCACCAACCACCAATATCATCTAATTGTAGACCGGGACGAGTCGAGATGCTATAAACGTGCTTATTATTCCCATGCCTAATTCAAAGCTTTGCTTTATACTATTATACGAGTTGGCGCCATCCTCGGCTACTACCATGCTTCAAGCACCCAAGTCACCTCACAGCACAATGCTGGGATACAATTAGTTTCATCCTTGCTATAAGCTAGCCAGGATACTGCCTGGCTAGCATTTCATGCCACAAAAAATAATGCATAGTGTCTTTCACAAGCCGGTAGACAATCGGTTTTATATAATGCGGGGCTGGCGTACTGAAGCAGGGAGGAGACAGCGATATTCTCAGCGTAAAGAATAACAACGTCAGCAAATGGAAGTATTGCATAAAAACAGTCTTGAGAATTCAAAGCCAATAAAGCCTCATCGGGCTGGAAAATTGTTGCCCACCGTTGAGGAGATGCAATTCGTGAGTGATCTTGGAAGTGTGCCATACAACTCGTCTCGGGAATATTCATTGACCTTCATCGATAAAGTGTTGGGAAGGATGTCAGCCTGCCAACGCATCCCACAGCTTGCATGATTGCACTGCTGCGTGTTGTAGCTTCATGCTGATTGAACTTGCAGGGGGTTCCTTGGATACCTATCACACCAACAGTTGTACCCGACTGATTGGATAAAAGCTGATAACAGACTCGAGTACCTACTGGCCGCTGGAAAGGAAGACGCCTTAAGAGTGCAAAACAGGCTGTATGCTTGTTCATTGGTTATTGCTTTGGTTTGAGCCAGCATTGCTTTCAGCCTTGTCCTACCCTCCATGTCGTTTCTCCATTTAATTCACGGCCGTTCCCCTCATCATTCAACCCCTCCTCCCTGTCTATCAATCCACAGACTTTAGAACTGCCTTAGGTCAGCTCCTTTACTCATCTGCTCGCAAAGCCCAGCTCTGTATCGACATACGGGTAGTCAGCATGCCGCCACTACCACAAAGACTACCTGGAAATAGGTCGAATGGCCCTGGGAGAAGAGTGGACGGCCGCAATTGGCGGAATAACGGACAAGCAAAGTCCAAAAATGACGAGCCTTGTCGGTATTTTGCCCAAGGGCGATGTACCTACGGCGATAGATGTCGCTATAGTCACCAGGGTTCAGCATCTGCAGCCAGCAAACCCAAACCACCTCCAACATTCGAAGAAACAGTAGCGTTGGAGGCGTACAGGGACTGGAAGCACCTCCTCAGACGCTCTTTCCATACCCGGTCAACGCTCCAAATGCGAGACCTAATTGATGACGCCTTGGAAATCCTCTCATACCAGGACCAGTCCCTGCAACAGCGGATCCCCCGAGATCTTGCCGACGAAGATGGGTGCATGTTGGTGAAGGAAATAACGAACGTACAAGTCTCGCCAGCATTTCTGCCCCTTATACGTCCCTTTTTAACGCTCATCACTCACCCGGTGTTTCTGGACTGTCTTTCAGTGGACACCTATGTCGGAGACCTTTACAGTTTTATATGCGGAAGTAGTGGAGCACGAGCAATACCCTTCTTCCAAAGAGTCTGCGAGGCGTTGAAGACACAAAGTAGACCAGCCGAGGAACCTGAAGCCAATACCACAGACGAGATTCTCAGCTGCTTGGTCATCGCAGTTCGCGAGGTCTTGATCCGGAACCAGAGGGCGCTGTATCACGAAGGTCTGCCGACGTTGGTTAAGGATCTAGCGGTGCTATGCGACATTTGCAATACCACAACCAAGCCAGAGATGATTCCCACAAAGATCCAGGTAAATGAGCTCCAGCGACTCCAACAACGAGCAGATGCCATGCTGGCTGCCGAGGACGAGGATACAAAGGCCGGGGTAGTTGACGTGGCCGCTGCTCTTCAGAAGACTGTTCGATCGCGCTATCCAGCTTTAGAAGTACCTGGCTCCCGTCATGATAACGACAAGACAGACATCTCGCAAATAAAGATCATTCCTACTGAAGATGAGATCCGCTGTGGAAAGGAAGACTTCCTGCCATCCTCTAGTTTCGACTCGCCGTATTTCCTGCAAGGAGCAGAACGGCTAATCGACGTGCACTTTCGACTTCTGCGCCACGATATCTTTGGTGAGGTCAAGAAAACACTCGCCGAGCTCTTCCATGTCCATGATAAGCAGCTTGACCTCGGCCAGTGGCTTAGGTCGGCCGAGTCCAACAAGACCATCCACGCATACCATGGTGCAAGCGTCAGCAGCCTAAAATTCACGAAACACCGGGGGTTAGAAACCCAGATCTCATTTCTCGAGCCGTATCAGCTTCGCAGCAAAACAAATACCCAGAAACAAAAGTGGTGGAACGATACAAGGCGGTTGGATGATGGCTGTCTGCTCTGTCTGCTCTGGCTTCACGATGGGGCTAGCTCTCTTATCTTCTTAACCTCCAGCCAGAAAATCACCACGGCGAAGGATCGCGGCTCGCTGATCCCTAATACAGGCCGACGTGCATGCATAGGTACCAGCCTGATTCCCGGACAGGCCACAAGAGACCTAGAGGCCCTGACCAGACGACACCACGAGGGCAGCAAGGGCAATAATATCTTGATTGAGTTTCCAAAGATCCTATTGGCAACCTTTGTTCCGATTCTGGAGAATCTGCAGCAAATGTACAGTGAAAGCCGCCTACCATTCTCTAACTGGATAGTCCCCAATCCTGCGCCAGATACCCAGGAGACACTTGCGGCGAGGGGCTCCGCCGACATACCACCCCCGGTATACGCTCGGAAGCCAGAGTTTAGCTTCAGTCTAGATTCAATTCTCAATGACAAGTCCGCCTCCTTATCGCTAACCCCAACAGAAGTTGCCCCCGATACTCACAGCAAGCTCAAAGCCCTGACCTCGCTGGATGAGGGCCAATGTGATGCCTTGATTGCGGCTCTCTCCCGAGAATTATGTCTTATTCAGGGCCCACCGGGAACTGGGAAGTCATATCTCGGTGTTCAGCTTATGCGGGTTTTGGTTTCCAATAAAGCAGAAGCCGATCTTGGCCCTATAGTTGTTGTGTAAGTGACATGGGAAGATTGTTTTGTTCAACCAACCAATAAATGGGTTCCTCTTCCTGACAGAAGTTTTAACTTTTTTTTTTTTTTTTTTTTGCTATAGGTGCTATACAAACCACGCCTTGGACCAGTTTCTGGAGCATCTGATTGCTGAAGGCATAGACAAGGTTATCCGCATCGGTTCAAAGAGTGCATCAGAAGCTATGGAGGGCAGAAATCTCAAGATGATCTCTAGGGACGTCAGCAAAACAAGCGGGGAGAGCTATACTCTCGGCCATTACCACTCTAAACGTGAAGAAATGGAGAGTCTCCTCCAGAAGAAGTTTGGAGCTCTTCAGGCTTTGAACCGAAGAGGTTGGGGGGGCTTCGACTTCCATCTACGACGCATTCACCCTGAAATCCATGGCCAGTTTTCTGGGACCGATGCTGAGGGATTCATGACTCAAGCAAAGAACAAAGATCTGTTCAGACAATGGATGAAAGACGTTCCAAATGATCCGTCAGAGCAAACCGGTATACAGAACATCCCTGCAGCAGACTTAAACAACATCATTAGCAAGGCCCAGACCAATGTCTGGAATCTTTCGCCTAAAGAGCGCGACACGCTGTTGCATTATCTAGTACAGCGAATCCGTGAAAGAATCACCAATGAAATACTTGACGACTTCGGCGAAGACGACAGGTTAGCCAAAAATATCCAATATGTCTACGACGAGGTGGACCGCCGAGTTCTGGCAACGGCCGATGTCATCGGCGTCACTACCTCTGGCCTCGCCCGGCGGATTTCCGTCCTACGCCATCTCAAGTCCCGGGTGGTCATTTGTGAGGAAGCGGGCGAGGTGTTAGAGGCTCATATGCTCTCAGCACTGATCCCCAGTGTGCAGCATCTGATCCAAATCGGCGATCACCAGCAACTGCGGCCGCAGCTCGTGAACCATGATCTATCAATGGAGAGTCACCGTGGTAAACCATACCAGCTAGATCGCAGCCAGTTTGAGCGTATGGCGCTGGGAGAATACGGTCTTCGTGCATTCCCAAACTCTCAGCTAAACATGCAGCGTCGGATGCGTCCGGATATGTCGATGCTGATCCGGAAGACACTTTATTCAAGACTGGAAGACCACAACTCGGTGAAGAAGCTGCCCGACGTTGTGGGAATGCAGACAAATGTCTTCTGGTTGGACCACGAGAATCATGAGGATGGTACTGATCTAGAAATCAGGGGACATTCTAAGAGCAATACCTGGGAAGTCAGCATGACTCACGCCTTGGTGCGGCATATAGTTCGACAGGGAGTATACAACAGCCAAGATATCGCTGTTCTAACCCCCTACGTCGGACAACTGCGAAAGCTCCGCGCCGCGCTGCAGAAGGATTTCGAGATTGTGCTGAGTGACCGAGACGAGGAGAAACTGATCCAGGAAGGGCATGAAGAGAACCTCACCTTGGACGAATCGGGCAGACTTTGTCTGCAAAAGAAGTCGATGAATGAGCTTTTAAGGATCGCCACGGTTGACAATTTCCAGGGCGAAGAGGCCAAAGTCATTATCATATCCCTGGTCCGCAGTAACAAGGAGAATAAAGTCGGGTTTTTGAAGACCAGCAATCGAATCAATGTATTGCTGAGCCGAGCGCAGCATGGGATGTACCTTATCGGGAATTCCCAAACATACTCAAACATTCCAATGTGGTCTAAGGTGCTGGGTATGCTCAGGATGAGTGGTTTAATTGGATCCGCATTTAGCCTCTGCTGTGACCGGCATCATGAGAAGGATATCCAAGTCACCACCCCGGAAGAATTTGAGATCTTGAGTCCACAGGGTGGCTGTAGAGCGCAATGCAACAAGCGCCTTCCACAATGCGGCCACCAGTGTCGAAGCAAATGTCACTCCGACACTCTGCACAAGGCCTTCAACTGTCCATTACCGTGCGATCGGCTCTTCCATCCCTGCAACCATGAATGCCCTAGGCTCTGTGGGGAACCATGCGGTCTCTGCAACAGGGTAGTCACCAATATCAAGCTCCCCTGCGGCCATATTCAAGATCGCTTACTCTGTCATCAAGCCCAGGACCTTGAACGCGTCAATTGTCATGTTCAGGTCCGGAAAACTGTTCCCGGCTGTGGCCATACTGCAAGTGTCCCCTGCTTCGAGGATGTATCGTCAAAAGAGTTCCTCTGTCACGAGCCTTGCACTGAAAACCTTATGTGTGGACATATATGCCTAGGCACTTGTGGTACTTGTCGAACACCGGGTGAAGATGCAATCACAGTGGTGCATCAACAGTGCAAGATAATTTGCGGAAGAAAGTATGGCAGCTGCTCCCACAACTGCCCTCGAGTATGTCACACCGGCAGCGCAGAGTGCGGCCTATGCGAGGCCCGTTGCGAGGTAAGTAAAATAGAAAAAAAAAAACGCGGGGGGGGGGGGGGGGGGGGGGGGGGGGGGGGGGGGGGGGGGGGGGGGGGGGGGGGGGGGGGGGGGGGGGGGGGGGGGGGGGGGGGGGGGGGGGGGGGGGGGGGGGGGGGGGGGGGGGGGGGGGG
>JAPDEH010000213.1:0-14423 GCA_027569075.1 Aspergillus asperescens | reverse complement strand
ACCTGGATGCTTAATCCAACAACCCATATTACCTCTAGATAGAGGACACCACCATACCCACCAACCCTCCTATAGGGAGGGAAACCTGCCCTAAATCCCCCAAATTGTTTTCAAAAGTCAAGCCCCAACCCATATGTATGTTAGCTGTTTTTAGATAGGAGTGAAATCCTGTTGCCCAGAGGCAATAGGTAGAGCGTGCATAGTCTTAGACTGAAAAACGCTCTCTAATATGGAAGAATAATAATAATAAATAATACAACACATATCAATTTCCACGATCTGATCTTCTATATTAAAAGCTGGCTTGGTGTCAGTCGAATTTATTGCTCGCTAGGGGTCATACTGGGCACCCGTGGGATCCGGCCTAGAATAGCCCCTTGTGAGGCTAACAATGCAACCCTACCCGCTTGGGAGGGGGAGGGGAAATAACAATCCTTCTGCCGAAACGGTGCATTGTACTAGTCAAAAATATCAGTGGACAACTGATTTGGAATTAAATTCGACCCCATGCCGCTACTGAAGATGCAAAGGTTTTATTTCTTTGAGGGTCCCTTCTGTCCCGGACCAGGTACGTCCCATACCTTTCGCTCCTTCCTCTCTATCAGACGCTCGCTATTAAATATCCTCTCTTTCACTTCAAAAAGCCTGGCTATGTCTTTACGATCACTATATTTACCATGAAACCTTTCCGCTTCATCGGGACCGTTGGCTATCTTGCCTGGTTCCTGGTGCTCCTTCATTATGCCTACCTACAGCTGCCATCTGCAATGGCTCAGGGCTTGGGAGAGCCCGGGGGGACTTGTTCAGACAGCGTTGCCTGCTATCAAGGCTGCTGTAGCAAGGATAACCAATGCGGCTTCACGGAAAACCACTGTGGAGAGGGCTGTAAACACAATTGCAATGCTACTGCAGAGTGTGGACAGTTTGCTGCACCGGATACGCCGGAATGTCCCATCAACGTCTGCTGCAGGTATGTACTCTTCAGGGTATCAAATGTTTATCGCGGTTCTAACGGGATCAATTTACTAGCGAATTCGGATACTGCGGAGTGAGCAGCGACTTTTGCGGAGACGGCTGCCAGCCCAACTCTCTTGGTGGCGGATGCGGAAGTCCAGTGTGAGTTTTAACCTTGCTGGGAGAAGTTAGAAGGAAGTCTTTGTGGAAACCCTTTGGATACGTTGCTAACGGAATCTCAAAGACGTCCACAGTGTTCAGCGAATACCGATGCCCTATCCTATCAACGGCGGATCGCGTACTACGAACTATTCAACCTTGTGAAAGACTGCAACGTTATCCAACCCGAGTCCCTCATCGTTGCACCGTTCACCCATATAAATCTAGCCTTCGTGAACTTTGGGGATGACTATCAGTTAATTGACACTGACGGCGATGCTATTGACCGCATGTCCCTGCTCAAGTTTGACAATGCTGGCCTGCGAATCAATATTGCTGTGGGAGGTTGGGCTTTTAGCGATCCGCCTACCCAGTATTTATGGTCTGAGAGTATGTCTTTCAACATTCTAGTCCACACTTGCGAGATCATTGTATTGACATAGATACCAATAGTGACTAACACGTACCCCAATCGCCAGATCTTCATCAACTCCGTGGTCCAGTACCTACGAAACTACCACCTGGACGGCGTTGACCTTGACTGGGAATATCCCGCTGCCAGTGACCGTGGCGGTAACCCAGATGATGTGCACAACTTTATCAACCTGTTGAATGAGCTGCGTGAGGCCTTTGACCGAGAGAACCCGGGCTGGGAGATTTCTGTCACACTTCCAACCAGCTACTGGTATCTGCGAGGTTTCGATCTGGAGCGCATGCAAAAGTATGTGGACTATTTCAATCTTATGAGCTACGATCTTCATGGCATGTGGGATCAAGATATTGAATGGACGGGTCCTTACCTGCGCGGTCACACCGACATCAAGCAGATTGATGAGGGTCTAGATCTTCTTTGGCGTAATGGTATTAAGCCGGAGAACGTGGTCTTCGGCTTAGCCTTCTACGGTCGCTCATTCACCATGGTGAGTGCTGATTGCTACGAGCCTAATGGTGTTTGTCAGTTTGCTGGAGGTGGCAGGCCGGGTTCCTGTTCGGATACCACCGGCATTTTGACATATGCAGAAATCTCAGCCCGCAATAAGACGTTAGATGTGGAGACATTCTATAATCCTGAGACTACCGTCAAGTACAATGTCTACGACGGTGATCAATGGATCTCGTACGACGACGAGCAGTCATTCTTCGACAAGAAAAAGTTTCTCACGGAGCGGTGTCTAAGCGGGTTGATGATATGGGCCATTGATCAGGATGACGGGAACTTCAACGCCCTCAGCGGTGTGTTCGGTGATGATATTGGCCTCCTTGAGATGTCTGGAGGTGGGCTGGATGACAAGGCAAAGGACGCTCTAGCAGATGTATTTGCAGCGTATACTGGTCAAGACTGTTTCGTCACGCCTCGATGTACCGATGGCTCTGACAGCGAGCAGAATCCTGACCAAGTGTGCCCATCTGGCTTTCTATCCGTTGATACAGCGCACAATCCCATACAGTCCCCAGGGCATGAACATCATGGTGACTGCTCCGAAGGCTGGTATCGTCATATATGCTGTCCTGCAAAGGCAATGCCACAGAACTGCAAGTGGAATGGTGCCCCCGATAGGAGTGAATTCGGATGCGAAGGCCAATGCGGGGAGAATCAGTTCAAACTAAATCAGGACACCGCACTAGATGCCAAAGGCGAGGGAAGTTGTTTCACGGGCCGTCGCTCTCTGTGCTGCGACTCTACTGCTGTCATTTCTGGATGCTACTGGACGGAATGTCAGGGGGTATTTTCACCCACTGAGTTACCGACCTGCGCAGCAGGCTTCACTTACATGACCTACCGGCTAGACAAGCCAAACGGGAAGCCATGGTGTTCAGACGGCTGGGGGTGGACTCCTCATTACAGTGTGAAGAGTGCGCTATGCTGTCCTGAAGCGCAAACGCCTCGGAGCTGTAGTTGGACAAATGACAACTTTGACGTCCGTGACACATTCGACCCCTGGGATGCAGTCTGCAAACCCCAACAATGCCCGAGTGGATCAGTGGAATTTGCCAGCGCTCTTCATCCAGCCACGTCGAAAGCCGAGTTGGGCTCTAGTGGCATCTCGTGCGATGGTATCACACTACCTACACAGACGGATGCGGAGTTTTCCTTCTGCTGCGACCCCCCAAGCAAATATAACAAAGACTGGCCTGTTGATCCCAAGTTTCTTTGGGAACACTATTATAATGAACCTCAGAATTCAGACGTGGTTTGGGAATACAGTAACGAGTATGAGAAGAATGATATGGATGTCGAACGGGCAGCCCCAGGTGCTGAGGATGGCAGCGATGCATATGGGTTCGTCATGCTGGATGGTCCTGAAGGCTCCATTGACAACAGTTTCGCTGACACCCATACGATTTCGCGTCGCTCGGCCACAATTCCCAAAGTGAAGCGGTCGGTGTTGACGACCAACCAAACCCTGATGGAATCGGTCTTCGACCACCACGAGGAGACCATTTATGTCTATTGCAACTATCCCGTCGGCTCTCGGGAATGTGACCGAATCTTCATCGATGGTGCAGAGGATACTGTCATCCGTCTACCGCACCATGTCGGCGAAGGCCCATTTGCCAGAATTGTGTCCATGCAGCTAGCTCACGACGAGTATCAGCTTCCAGATCACCATGTCGAGCACCGCCGCTCCAAGCGAAATAATAATCCAGTCTATGAGGTCAAGATCGATTATGACTTCCACAAGATTATACCGAAACGTGCCGACGAACCGGTTAACATTCGGGTAGACTATACTAACCTACTCGGCTACTGGGACGAGATGGCGAATTCTCCGGCTAGCCGCATGAAACGTGGTATGGGTGAGGATGGCCTGACCCATGCCAAGTGGAAAAGCCGTGTTCAGCGAGCAGCATCGCGGGATCAGAGCCTTCGGAAACGGTCGGAGAAACCTGTCGAGATAAAGACTGCATTTGATACGACGAGTGCTCAAGATTCTCATGTCGACAAGCGCTGGTGGGGTGCTTTTAAGGGCTGGTTGGCGAAACTGGTATGTTATTCCATCCGCCGTCCGGGAGGAGAATAGCAGTAACCATTTTAGACGACTGTCACCAAGTCCGAGCTCGGGGTTATTCCGCTTGGCTGGGCACGAAGAATTAATCTCTTCAGCGCCCAATGGGGTTGTCCGGCCACCACTGCCAGAGCAGATTTGAGTCTCGATCTGGAAGCTAACTTCCAAATGGATGCCACATATGCGTACTATCTCTCGGCGACCTTCATTCCACCTGGGAAACCGGAGGCATTTGCCTACTTTGGCATGCAACCCACTGCCTATCTAGGGCTACACCTTGAAGGGAACGCCGTCTTCCAAATGAAGTCTCAACGAAAACGGATCATTGATACGCTGACTTACCCAGGCTTAGCCGTCAAGGGCATCGCAGCTGTAGGACCGACTCTTGATGTCTATGGACAGGTGAAACTTTTGTCGCTTCTCTGACACCTAAACCTTGCTAACACGGTGAGCAGATCAAGGGAAAGATCACACTTCATGGTGAGGCTGATGCAGGAGCCACCCTATCCTTCGGCAAGGCAGAGGTTTACTGGCCTCAAAATGACGACTCCAAGGACGAGTACGAGAAGCTCCTGGGTTTGGAAAGCGATACCCAGAAACCCGCCCCATACTCGGTCGAGCCTGTCCTCCGGGCAGGAGTCGCGGTAGACGCTCAACTAGACATCATAGTGACCCCCGAAGCGAATGTCGGCATCAAAATCGGTGGTGGCAAGCTTGTGGGCGGAGCCACGCTGATGGACGCACAATTGACTGGATACGTGGAGGGAGATCTCCTCTTCAAGGCACATGCTGACTATAACACCGATGACAACCAGATCAACTATCTGTTTGGTGCATACCTTAAGTACAACCTCGGATACAAAGCAACGGCTCAAATTCTCAACTTCATCGATTGGGCTTTGAGCCCCCGAAAGGCCTATCCCTCGCCACGCTCTATAGAACTGTACGAAAAGCGAGGAACAGTTCCTATGAGTGAACCGGAGGCTGTGGAGGCTCGTGCCATCGAGAGTACCGGGGAAAATGACACTTCGTCGCTCGACTTGGCTCTCGTGCGTCGAGCTGACCCAATGGATGTCGATCCTCCGCAGTTCACCAAGAAACTGTCATGCCCCAAGGGAAGCTCTGGGAACGTTCAGATGCTTGAGCTTCGTAGTATGTTGTCTTCTCTTCTCTATTGACTTGTACACTGACATATATGTGATACAGTAAGCTGCGCCAAACTCCAAGATATCAGTGAGAAACACGTCACCGATGGCACCAGCGTGCGTGTTACCGGTCTTTGTACCCCAATCATGGATATTCCTGATAATGATCGCCTGGAAGTATTCACTTTTTCAAATGATAAAGGCAGGACAGAAGAACGATACGACGACCAGTGTCCCGGTGGAACGTGTGTCGCTGCCAATAAGATTTTAAACGATAACGTAGGCAGGACCGGAAGTAGATCCAAACTAGCACTACAGTGCGACGAATTTCCATGGAAGTCATCGGAGCAGGGAGGAAAATACATGGACGAACTTGGTCCTGGCCGCCGAACCCGAACCTGCGTTCCTGGATATCAGAACAACTGGCACGGTCAATGCTTTAGTAAGTCAATCCTTGTTGCGAAGATACAGACCTCACTCCATGACTGCGGGTAGGAGGCAACCTTGACTAATCGGTAATAGAACTGATGGGCCAAATGCAATCCAACTGGAAAAGGTTGGAGCCAGAGCCGGATACAAAGAACCCACAAGGGGACTACTGGGTTCCATGGTCGGCCTCAGGTGAGCGTTCTATCACTTTATCAATTAATGTGTGATGCTTATCATTTTTTTAGCATGGGTCTTGCCAGGGGAGCATGGACCGAAAGGATCCAAATACTTGCAGCGTGAGAAGGAATATCCTACCAAGCAGCCACCCCCAGATGGAATGCCAATGCGGGTAGGTATACTCCAGTATTTGTTTGAACAATAGGTTTCCGGAGCTAATCGCCGGTCAAACTAGAAAAACGACAGGATATCCTGGGTGTTCAAACGCGACTACGTAACCTCGTGGCTCTCCCAAGGCAGTTACTCTAGCAGCGATTGGTGGGATGCGACGAGCTGGAATTATGCCAACAGGGCCAAGTACGGGCCAAACTCCGGAGGGGCCGACAGTGTTATCTGCGCTGTCAACAATTTCGGCCAGAACGACGTATACAAGTACCCGAAGGTGAAGATAGATTCGAAGGGTACGGAAACGGAGTGGAATGGCTACTGCTACAACCCAACATCGAGTGCGAGAAACTATAATTTCGCTGAGCGAGGAAGCTACGCTCCGTGCAGAGTGGAATTCACAGCCCCAAGTTCATCAGGGGCCACCACCAAGCGCGAATGGATCATTGCGAGTAGGTTGCCCTCTGCGTTTCCGAGCCTGGTTTGTGGACTAACCTTCTTGGCAGATGTGACTACTTTCGATATCTCTCTAGACGAGTTGGCTGAGGTTTAAGGTACCAGGAATTAAATACTCTTCTACGCCCACACTGGTGCCTGGTAGGCAAACAAAGAGCGGGTTAAATAGCTGTCACTCTCCGTTAGGACATAAAAGATGCTCTTTCGCTTCACTGCCCACTCCTTCCTCCATCCTTCCCTTGTTTTGATGCCAGGGCCGCCCAGCATGCACACGTCCTCGCTAGGGGACAAACCCTACTATCCAATTATAAAGTTGAGCGACTCTATTTAGGAGGTAGATCGGGGTCACGAATTGTAAAGTTTTAAGCACGTGATACGCTGTCTGTGTTAAACACTCGATTTCAGCAATAGTGAAACAGCCACAGGATCTCGAAAGGCCGAGTTGGTTCTAGCTTGCGTCAACGTCTACATAATCATTCGATCAGATCGGAGTCTGTCAAGCGAAAGAATCTTCTGCCTGACTCTGTATCCAACCGATACGTATCTCCAACGCTCCCCTCCTCAATGACTGTTCCGGGAGGGGCACCCTCATACCAATTTAAAGTCAGCTCATCCAAATAACCCTGATCAAACTCCATGCGTCCCTGAACAGTGACGTTTTGGTTGCGATCAAAATACACGACCAGCAACTGTTCTGTCTCGAAAGTCTCCTTGTCCACGATCCATATCCAGGAAATAGTAGCTGTAAACAGTAGCCTCCTCGCAACAAAATTACCCTCCAGTAAGAGATTCCAATCCTGCTTCCAGTCAGGATGCTCAGATTTAGCCTCGTCGAGCGCGGCCTCAAGTCCAGCAAATTTCCTATCCAGTCTCTCCGGATCGATCGTCCGCTCATAGTCACGCTTGCAGCCTGCGATTTCCGGCAAAATGTAGAAGACTTGTTTCCAATCCGCGCCCAGATTGAACAGGTTGGCATCGTTGAGCACAGACCAGTCAGCTCCCATTGCGTAAAGTTCGGAACACTCGGCAAATTCGACCATCTTGGCATCATCGTCACCGTGCCGACTATCGTCATTGGACCCCTCAGCAGGATCTGAACTGCCGCCGTAGTGTGTTCGCAGCATCACCGGCGCTTCACTATTCGCCCCGCACCAAATCTGCCATGCCCTCCTGCGCATGTCATCCGACCGCCAGGGACGCAATATATTGTCTATCTCATCTTGCGTGGGGATTCGTTTTGGCTGGCGCTCAGGATACATCCCGTGTTCAGCTGGGTCCCATTCTTTGGGGATTGAATCTAGTTGCATGTATTTTTCCACCAGGAGTTTCCGTTGAGAGTCTGCTGATTCTGGACTGGAGGAGTCCCAATTCCTCTGTTTCACTTAGACATGCGTTATAACTAGGAAGGAGGTATGCGGATCCTTACAATCAAAAACTGTTCAACAGGTAGTTGTCCCCAGATAGGGATGTAATTACGGTTGTCGCCGACACTCATATTAAGGTTGGATGACCTGTGGAGGGAGATACGAAGAGAAACAAAAATCCCAGAGATAGTTAAGTTACTGGAAGGGAATAAAAAAACGGGTAGTGTCGTAGTAATGTTGGATTGGGCGGGGATTTTATTTGACCCCTTTGGATATGACTAAGCAACTCAAGATTCGAGGTTCTTACCTAGGATGTTGAATTGATCTGGGCAACTATGGTTAACTTATGCTCTATTTTTGTTTATCGAGCTGTATATCGCACTGGATTTCGTACCATCAATCCTTCACTGGACTTCTCCATCGCTTCTACCTATTGCAAATGTACCCCTAGTTAACGCCCGCAAGGTATGATGTCACTTGCCGGCCTAAGTAGGACTCAGTGAGGTATTTTCTATTTGGAATGAAACACTTCAAGAAACGAGTTGACATAAGGCCTGCCGTCGAACAACCTAGATCACTAGATAAATTTTTCGGGTTTGAGATAATAAGACTGAGGACACTGGTTTCTCGGCCATATTCCGAGCACTTTGTTTTAGCCTCTCATCTACAATCTTACCAGGCTGCCATTAAATGTAGCGGGTAACCTGCTTGGAAAAATCTCTCCTTGCTTGTGAGTCAATTCAATAGACGATAGCTCAATTTATGCGGCTTCATGATGAATGAAGTATTTGGTAAGTGAGAGGCGTCACGGATAATGGAACGGATGGAATCCCAAGGCAAATCACGTGGCCATCAGCTATCGCCTGAGCTTTCTGATAGCTGACTAAGTCTAGTTCCTCTTTACTAGGATCACGTGTGAAGCTGGTTACTCCCCGAGGTGGGAGTCTGCTCCGGGCATGAAATGTCGCTTGATCTATGGGTTACAAATACTCTGGGTTATAAATACTCTCGCCCGCATCTGTTACTGTGCTTCGTATTCAAGGTCTGTTGGTCTAATTAAACTCGAAAGGCAAGAATGGGTGAGGGCAATTCTTGCGGACAGGGGGAAATTAGCCGCCCAACTTTCTCCCACTTTGTGATGGAGTTTAGTAGTAGAGTAAACAGATTTTGGAGGAGGGAAAAGTCTCAGAGAGTGGGCGATGGCTAGTATCTGCTTTTGTTGGCCTGAAGCGCTGCTGAAGTCTGGCGCTATTCTTCTTTGCTGGACATTCAGGCTCTCAGCCAATAAGTAGTAAGGAGCCCTGTTCCGGCTCGATAACCCTCATGCCCAGATTCGCCCCAGAACCTTGGTAAGATCCGCTGTAGCTCCCTGGCGACAACGAACGGGATCGGTTTGATGACTCTTTGGACGCCAATTACAGTGCCTTGCACGCAAACACGACAAACAGCGGAGGCGGCGGGCGGTTTTCCACATCGCGAGCCGAAACAGGAACACCCCGACCGCAACACCCGTTCTCAACTACGGTCTGACCTGAGATGGGCAAGGGATTGCTTACTAAACTCAAATGCTTGTGCCCAGCCTTACATAGCCGATTTATCGCTGCTTGAAACATACTAGACTCGAAAATTAGATAGGAGGGCGATATAATGCTAGCATCCACGCCACCCTTTCTCTGGGCGGCTATTGCAGCTCTAGGGTTGGCGGGTACGGACTTGATAGGCTGTGAACCCAAAACTGCCTCCTCTCTAATGACTTCAGCTCCGCTTACCCCCCATCTCCAGGCCTCTCTTTCGAAGATTTAACATTAGAAACCTGCTTGAATCTCGGGCTCTCGTAAGTAGCGCTGTCATATTTCCATAACGCAGCCGGCTCCAAGAATCCGTCGCAAAACGACTACTCGGCTTTACGGCTGGCCGCTGCCATTCGATAACTGGATCAGGTTTTGATTAGACGGCATCTGGCAAATGCCGTTACCCCCATATGTGTCGCAGCGCTTCGGGGATCATCTTTTGGCAGCCGTAGGTCTATGAGCGCTTTTCATGACGAGCCTGGATAGGTTTTCCTCACTGTGTTAAGTAAGATCGTGCCGTTTCTGGTACAAACAACCTTAGGAAAGAGGAATCTTGGTGACGAAGCGTCCCTTCCGATGGGAGATGCGCTGATGCGCTGGAGTGGGACATTATTGTAAACTAATCAGAGTTACATTTGAAATTTCAGCGTTGTGGTCTGAAGGCGCTAGTGTTTCAGGCATTCCAAAAGCTCAGCGGATTCAAACTAGACTTCGGCCCAGCCAGTATAACCCCCAGGGAACTCTTTTATATTTTGCGTACTTTAGCCTTGTCTAATGCTAAGTCTTCTTCACAAACACGTGAACTAACCGGGTCATAGTGGTTTCATGCGTTCACCAGATCTCTATCTCCAAACCTACCGATGCTTTGATAAGGGCGAGGAGAGATCCCCAAAAACATATTGGCCTCAAGTGGGAGACAGTTCCAAAATGCGTTTCCCGTGAAATGGTTTAGGACCGAGATACTAGTTTGAGAGGATGGCCCCGAGGAAGTACATGTGCGTTTCTGGAGTTCGGGCAAGTCTATTTTCGAGATAACAGTTAAGATCTTGCGCCATGGTTTTTTTTTTCTGCTTTTTCTTCATTTCGTTAATTATCCATGGGCATCCGCCCCGGAAGCTGGGAATCGAGAGAAATTCCTGCGCTGTTATAAACAATGCTGAGCCTCTGCAGTGATACCCTCAGAATCAAACTGAGAGTCAGATCTGCAAGTGTGAGGCGGTGCTGCGACCGACACTCATCAACGTACTGCGGTAGGGGAGACTTCAGAACGGATTTGGGGTGGCGAAACCAAACTGAGTTGCAACCTAAACGACCATCGAGGAGGCGCTCCACTTGGTTCTCGCATACTTAGGCAAACGTCGACACAAGGGCAGAGCTTGTCAGCCCCAACAACAGCCTGAATGAGGGACCCGGACAAACCCAGCCTGCGTCCGGTCAACGAAATTGTCCAAAACCAGCGTGTCCAGAAGCTCAACTCTCTACATTGTAGTTCTAGAGTTCTTAGGCAGTCGGTGCATTTCTTCTATGGCGTGCGGTCGATACATTGTAAAAAGTACTCGACCAGTAAACTAGAACAGGAAAATACCATGGATAATTGATGGTTTAGAATCTATTATAGCACGAACCGGGCATAGCGTTGACTCGTCATTATCCCATTCAAAACGCCGGATCAGGCTGACGCCAGCGACTGCGCACCCGATGCTCATCAATTGCGTGGCGCTGAAATGCCATTTTATGCAACAAGGTCACTTCGCACCAGTTGCACTTGAGCGGCTCTTCCTTCAGATGAATGGCATCAAAGTGGCGCGTGACACAGCCAGCGTCATGAAACATCCGACAGCGAACATTATCAGGTAGTTTCTCATTCGCAAAGCATTGAAAGCAGGCCTCCGGCTGTTGCGAATTCTTCAAGTATTCCTTGGTAGCACGCGACGGCTTCCCCTGTACGGTGAGGGGTCCAACTTCGCATGCGCTGATGCCATCTTGAACTTGGGATGCATCTTGGGGTTGAGCAATGGGTTTATCCGATGCGGCGGAGGTTGTAGTTTCTCGCCTGGGCCGGCCTCTCAAAGGGCCTCCTTCAAGGACGTCACAATATTGCATTACCGCATCCGCAGCTGCATCGCGCCGATTCCATTCATCCTCCAACGAGTTGGAGATCGGGTAGGACATCAGACAGTGCAAAAGATGTAGCTGGGGAGGAGGCATCGCATCCTCGAAAGGTTCATCCTCTTCCTCCTTAACTGCGGTGCCAGAGAGCTGTGCCTCAATATCCAGGAATGCCTGCTCTTCATCAAAGTTCTCTCGGATCTGATGCCGCAAAGCCCTCAGCAATCGTTTTCGCGTATTTGTCACCTCCTTCTTTTGTCTCTCGACCCGAGGGAGCAGGCCCGGTTGCTGGGTCTTATCATACCGGGCACAAACCTCGTTCAACTTCCGGCGGGCTTCTTCCAACTCAGGATGGTCCTCCACCTGCTCCCTCTGTTGCTCCGTTAAATATCTCGGGCGTCGTGGGTCTTGCCAACGATTCTGGCGCGTGACAGCCCGCATCAATTCCACATCCGGGTCAAGGCCACAGATAATCCGAATCATATCTGTGTCGATCTCCAAAGGATGGTAATGGTTGAGGAAAGTCCGGGGGCTAGCGTGCTTCATAATCAACATATGTTGCTCCTTGCTGACCCATCCTGAGTTAAATGTCAGCAGCTTAAAGGACCCAGAAAGTGGTGGTATGGAAAGAGTTGCTCACCACACTCATTAATCACTTTGCCACCCCCGTACCGGAACTGATGAGCATGGAATGCCCCGGGCCATCCGCGGATCTCCCCAAACGTGACCAGTAGGCTGGACATGGCGGACTTCGACATGGGTTGTGTCCGCTGAATGATTGGGACGCCTTTGACCAATTCTGTTTTGCAAAAGACATACCAATCCGCCTTCTTCTGGTCCAAGGGCACCAGGAGTTGTTGGCAGCCTTTGCTAACAAAGAGCTTCCGCAGCTGGGCCCTTGATGTCAAGTCATTGCGGAATGCCTTGGCGTGGAATAAGACTCCGAATAGTAGCGTATGGGGACATATCACCAAAGAGGGACCATACACCACTTCAGGGAGTGCAAATGTAGTCCTGTCGTCAGTTAGCCCGCATTTCTCGGTTTAGACAGCTCTCCCGGGGGATGGGGCCCAACGGTTTCCAAAATAGACTCGTGTTAGACGGATCCAGTAGGACTTGGAGATCATGGATCATGAGATAAGGGGAAATGAAAGCAGCGTCCTTACAATTTAGTTAGCCCGAGAAACTTTTTACATCCATCTGGCGTCAGTTCAACCAAAGGGATCGGAGGCCCGCCGCGAGGATCCTTCTGCAGCGAGATTCGTAGGTCCTTGAACTGGAGACTCAATAGGGCACTCCTGCGGTGCACGGTGAATAAAGCCAGCGAATTGAACAGGCACACCTGGACACGCTGGAATCCAAGGTAGAACTTCTTTTGCTGAGTCGAGAGAATCGTCTCATTCAACGGGCCGATATCTTCAATATAGACTGGCGTCTTCTTTTTTGGTTGTGTATCTAAACCATGCTCGACAACCAAGTACTTCATACCCTATAGATTAGACAATTAGAAGGGATGGTCAAGCCGATCGGAAGAACAAAGCTTCATGCTACTGACCCTCCGCACTTCTGACCCGTCTTTATCGTCGATTTTGATCTTAGTCAGTTTTTGGTAGTAACCACGCAGGTTCTTCCAGTCCGTGTTCAACGAGCTAGACTTGTGAATGCCTTTGTTACGTCGGCCGCCCTTTCCTCGCTCGAGTTTGAGGGACCAGCCCAAGAACCGATATAGGTCGTTGTTCGACGCCTGGCGTAGGGCCTCCTCGGGGTCCCGCCATTTTCGCACAGTGGGCTCGAGTTTGATTTTGCTGTTACAATACCTATGCCTCCATTAGCAGAGAACAGCAAAGGTGGCATTCGCCCCGTGTCACTGACCGCTTCCATCGGGATTCAATCCGCTCCCGTCGTTCGATGGTGCCCCCTGCTTTGTCAAAATCCTCGTCGATCTCAGAGAGGTCGATACCGGTGTCATCGAGGGGGTCGTCGTCGAACTCATCTGCCTCACCGGATAGACCTGGCTCCAAAGCAGGGTGGTTCTCATCCGACCGGAGGCGTTTCCTTGAGCTTGGGCGATCATCCGGCTCGGTGGCATCTGGCTCGGTCACATCCGTCTCATAAGTGGCATCCCACGGCTCGTCCGAGTCACTGCTGGTATCGGCGATATCGTTCTCACTGCAGTCACTCCCTGCCAGGAGGGACCGATCCTGTCGTGCACGGGTACGCTTCATCTTTGGGTTTGGAGAAATGAGGGACGGATACTGAGAGAGAAGGCACGGAGGCTCCAGTGCTGCAAGCCCTAAGGAGTGAAGTTAATCTCTCGTAGGTGCAAGGAAAGACTCTGAGGCTGGAAAAGGAGGTCTTCTTAGGTATTTGTAGGGTGGTATGGCATATGGATCCCGATGGAGGTAATAAACGAGGAACAAATCTGATATAAGGGGGCCACGGTAAACGAGTTGGCGCTCTGGTGGCCTAGGCTCCGGCCAAGCCCATCTAAAGGGGTGAAGTGAAGTCATTTTCGGCTCCCTCATACAGCTTTTGGTTGGATGGACGGTGCCGAAAGACCGACGCTGAAGTCGATGAAACGCCCACGATGGTGGGGCCTCGAGGGCGAGTTTGACTGGTGCGTGGTGGTAGCAAGGATGCGCGCGTGGTGGGAGGGTGGAGTCACGTGTTACCAAATGGCGGCCGAAAATGGCGTCGAATGCGGCCGAAAATGGCAGCCGTTTGGTAAGTCCAAATTGTGTAGTAGAATAATAATAATAATAAAAGAACCAGCTGTCCTACTCGTTTTGGTTTTTAGTTTCTCTAATTTAAATCACTTTTAGTTGTTGTACAGTACTTTAAAATTGAGCAAGCATGGATTTTTTTTGGAGTTCTGCGAACCGACCG
>JAPDEH010000212.1:0-14483 GCA_027569075.1 Aspergillus asperescens | reverse complement strand
AGCGGGAAACGTCGATTTCTTGAAGCCAGAGTTTTCTACAAAATATACACAAGTCTGAAGACGATATTGTCTATCTACACGTATTACATTGAGCTACCCGTACGGAAATACCATTAATCCGACACCATTCGTAAGTCACCTGACTGAGATCCGGTCCATTCTGCCCATTTTAGCATCCTTCGGAGCTCGTGGCACCTATACAAAGGAATCTTGTAGCCCCTTGTTCCTTCCGGCAACCACCCAAGACATCAAAAACAGCCAGGCATTCAGAGTACAAGTCGATGAGCTTTTTACTTACTTGCGACATGGCACACTCACTCCCCTAGATTCAAGTATATCAGCGTGAGCAACAGACAATTCCCACAGAACCGGATTTATTCCGATACCTCAACCAACCGCCTCCTCGGTGCCCAATCAGTAAATGTCATCTGACTGGATCCAAAAGGCTGACGAACTACAAGTTAACTTGAGTTAACTAGCTGACTAGTTACACTGTAACACTAATCTTCCACCCTGATAACGCCTTAGTTACCTCATTACCATCTAGCCACCACGCAACAAGCCAAACCTGTTTGAAACCTCAACGTCCCACAGGGACCACAAAACTTCTTCAGGTTTCAGCACTCCGAACTTGGAGAGAAACAAAGAGGACAGGGTGGGATGTAACCTTGGATTCACACGTTACCACTTGAAGCGGCTGGGCCCATGGGCGGGAAACATACAACCCACGTGGGTCGTTGCTCTCGGTGTTTGAACTTCGACCACGTTGCACAAGTCGGGAGGGGCGTGGGCGTGGCCTATGGAGAACCGGCGACCTGGGGCTAGTTCAAGGGGTTTTGGCTGGCTTGCGTCGGCATGCCACCCCGTAGTATCAGATATATTATCGACGCTCGACGGAGGACTAGACCACGAGAAACTACTCATTCAGGGAAGGGGTCGGGATCCAACACATCATCGGACCCGAAAGCGCGAGGAGCGGGTTCGGGATCTAACACATCATAGTAACTCGGCAGCGCGAGGAGCGGGTTCGAAGATGCGGCGAGAGGAAACAGGTTCACGTCATCGTAAGACTACAATGACCGCCAAGTAGGGGTCCTAGGGGAACTATCACATCAAGGACATCACACTCCTAACCAGCGATAGCCGCCGGAAAATAGAATGTCAAAACTTCCCCCCCCGGCGTAAGCCTGAAGGTGGCCTGAGATATCGGTTCTGGGTTAGTGTCAACAAGACCCCTGCGCTAAAAGCCATATGGCCAGGAGTCCAGCTAGTGCCCAGGGCTCCAACACTTGAGATCGTTAAGATTAAGGGCAATCGAGTCGAATATTCAAGCCCCACATCGGGGATGGACATGACAATCAGGGCACACCTCTTCGGAAATGGAGTAGCATTTTTTGGCAATATATTTCCGGCATCGATGCAGATCAATTTCGCAAGGCAAGCTCTAATGGAGATGGGCTAGACGACGATGAGAGCTCGGACCGGACTTCCTAACTCGATCCAAGCGAAGCGAATGATGCACTTCTGTCTTCCAATGATCAAATCACGCAATGTGACGGACTTGCGCTACAGCTGGAAATGAGCAAAAAGCAGGCCAATCTCCTGAAGTAAAAAAAAAAAAAAAAAGAAAAGAAAAGAAATCCCATGCAGGGCAGGGCGTAGGCCGCCACCGAGACGTTGGAAAGCCGTTTCGGGATCTGCAGGCGAGCACGGAGTATCTTCAGCAGAATCTGTGGACTTGCATAATGCCTGCTCTAGTAGGAAATGCCTGAGATAGCTATAGGCTGTAGTCCTGAAGTGTGGATGGGTGTGGATAGCATCGATTGAAAGATAAGGTGCTCCGTTGAAGATGTCCACGGTTGACCGATGTATGTAGATGGCTATTTCCGATCAACAATCGGGCTTCACGACCTCGGAAACTAGGGATAGGTTCGAAGGAACCGAGTAATGAGGCTGATACTACGTGATCAAGTGAGTTGCCGTGTATAACACCGGCTCTTGCGAGGATCCTTAGCTAGAAACCTAGATATATTGTTGACACTAGATTGGGATAGGAATGCGGCAGATACGAGGACTGCCCTCTGCTCAGCAGCTAAGCAGCTAAAGGAGCGCCACGGTGTGGCAACCGATGTGCTTCGCTGGCTCCATAATTCGAAGACAAGATTGCATTGATTGCATTGCCTGGTGGCTGACGAGAGCTACCCTTAGCCCAAGAACACTTTGCTTGAAGAAACTCATTCATGGACCAAGGAGCCAGTTCCTGAGCACCCGGGAATTATCATGTGTAGATAACGGGTGAGGTTGAATTGGAAGGGTGGCAAGGATCATGGAAGCTCGACTCGAGGAAATCCAAGAAAATCCATTGAAGAATCCAGGCAGAGAAAGGGAGAATCACCTCGGTATCTTGGCCGCATTTCATTGGCGAGCACCGCGACACAAGGAGAGTGGATTATAATGCCGATGATTGTCCGTCACCCCCACCGTGCTGTCAGCTGAAGCTCGCTTCCAATGACCTCCTCTGGTTGATCCTAAGAATTTTGTTAGTACGGCCCACACGCCCACTTTGGCAAGCCAGAATTCTGCCGTGTCTGATGAAATGATTTAATTTTCTAATACAAGCAATATTGAAATTATTTAAACTGCATTTTGATCCTTGATATTGCCTCTGGCAGCGTTGATAACAGCCTGGCACCTTATAGGCATAGTTCCTATTATATATATTGGAGGTGATCTTCTAGCACTGTATAAGGCCTCGGAGGTGGTCAATTTAAGAGTTAATCTTCAGTAAGAAGCGTTTTATTTATCCAATTCTTTATATAACCAATCCCGGATTGTTCGAAGGTGGAGTCTTGAATAAAATATAATCTGTTGCTATTGCACCGATTACGGTAACACAGATGTACGCTATTCCGGTCCGATCAAGCTTGCTCAGTAGAGGTAACGACATAGTAGCGGGGTTTAGAATACGATATAGATTTATATTTATTAGTTCTGAATAGTTTTATAAAGTGGAACGGATCTTCTAGGTATTTAAACCTCAACACCTCAACACCACATTTACCACTGCACTGTAATGGCAACTATCGAGATACAATCAGCCTCATTTTATTGATATTAGGAAGGGGGTGTTGCTACCTCAGTAGCAACACCTCACCACTTACATGGACCGTACTAACGAAATTTCTTGGGTCAACTAGAGTAGGGAGGTGACGGCCCAAGGTACCTGCAGAGGGAAGACCTCCGAGCATCCTCGTGGTGTTAGTGCTGCTGCTCTAGCTAACTTTGTATTATGGAGCCAGTATGGAGTCGCCAGTAGATTCGCGATCTACCGATTACGCTAACTGGGCTGGGAAGTCCCTCCGGTGCCCTAAATGGAGATCATGCAGCTGAATCGATAAGAAAAATAGGAAAACTGTAACAGGGAGAAAGGAACCAGAGTACACCAACCCATGGAACAAGCTGAGGAGCAGAACTTAGAAAGAAGAGGTGACCAAAACTCCGAGGTTATGGGAGTTTGGATGCGGGGAGATACACGCAGAATGCTGGGAAAATCAGGGCTGAGGGCGGAGAGATTCCGAGCGTGCGGATCCTGTCCTCCTATTGCATGATCCAATGTGGAGCTGACTTGATGATTGTCCGGATGGACCCAAGCCCCGAGTCTGCTTCGGTGAGCCGAGCCCTAATCATCCCTTTTAGTCACTCTTGTACGTCATAGTCCCCTCTCTGTTTACCAGGTAGATCGGGGTCAAAGAAGCATCAATTTGTATGGATATATAGTAATTAAATCTAATTGTATCTAGTAAAGCAAAATTACATAGCCTGGGGTATCAGCACTGCGAACGGCTGCATGCAGGCCTCTTAAAAATATAAGTGTGACGGGTGGTATGGGTAGACGTCAGACGGATTGGCCACCCACGACCAGTCCAGCAGCGGTGGGGGTAAATCCGACATCCCAAAGGACACTCCTGCAGGATCCTTCTGATGTGAAAATGAATGTGATGGGAAGTAGTGTCCACCAGGGTATCCCAAGTAGTAGTCCGCCTGGGGATGTTCGGGTATCGCCAGAGGACTGGTTTCTGAAACCGGGTTGAAGTGCGTGTGTGGCGGATATGCTATTTGAGCACTGTTGGGAGGGAATGCTGAATGTCTCAAGTCCTGGGGGTAGAAGTAGATCGGATGACTCGCATAATTCGGGGCGCGTTTTGAGTCTTCCATGCCGTAGGATCCGGGGGTTATCGGTGTTGAGGGAGCCATGAGCGTATTTGACCCGTAGGCAGGACTGGTCAACGGGCTCGAGGGAAAGATAAATTGGTTGGCTGGAGACACCGACATCTCTGGGATAGAGCTAGAAGGCCGCGAGGCCACACTCTGCCCGTCGGAAAATGAATCGCTCTCGTCTGCCTTTCGCAGCGGGAGTGGTTGAGGGAGTGGTTGAGGGAGATGGGATTGCAGGGTGCTGGTTGTGGCAAATGAATGGTGTGATGCTGAGGGAGACTTGTGCGCCAAGTTCTTCTTTGTGCCTGACAGACGTTTGCTGCCGTCGTACTTCTTGCGAGAAGGCTTAGTGATGTGCCACTTTTTTAACCGGCTGCGTAGTTGGGATTCACTGGGAGGGTTGGTGAGATATGGCAGTGGTCGAGGATAGAAAAGCAACGTACCTGGGGTGAAAGTCTCTGGTTTGAACGAGCTTGATGACTTGCTTCAGCGGCCATTCCTCGTCTTTGTATAGCCTTGAGATGAGCATGCGTTTGGTCTCCCAAATGTCTGGGGCGATAGCGCTCTTCATGGTGTGTGGATGATGGTAAGGTAGAGAAGTAAAGGCGAGAGAGTGATTCGAATAAGGGAGAGACGGTGGGTTGTAAGTATAAGTATAGGAAGAAGACAAGTTAGAAGGAGAGACGGAGGCAGAGCGTTTAAGATGGAGATACAGACAGATTGAGATGGCGAACGCACCGAAGCTCCCGCATGGCAGTTAATATAAGTTTGAAACCTCCGATTGCACGAGCTAGCGGCCATTGTCGATAAGGATGGCCAGTGTGGCTAGGCTGGATCCACGGTGGTAAGCCGGGTGGGTCTGGGCCTGATCAACTGAAGCTGTGAGAGCCAGACTCGAGAGAGAGGGCGCGAGGGGGTGGGATCGCGGCCTGAGGCACACAGCGCAGATAGAGACCAACACGTGACCTATAAGTCCGGCCAGAAAAGACGAAAATCCTGCTTTAGGCAGCGACTCCGAGCACTGAGAGATCTTCGCTCCACTGTCCACCAGCAACCAGCAACCAGGACCAATCCCAATCCCCCGACCTGATCCATGCAAAATAGCGCAGCTCTGGCGCCATCGTAACGGCCGGCTCTCCTGTTCCAGTGTTGCTCCTGCACATCTACCAAAACAATACCCGTTGTTTGGCCCGTCCCTGCACGTGGTGGTCAACTCGCGCTTCCTGTCTAGTGGCAACCACCCTGCTCCATGGTTGTCGGTCGATCCTCACATCAGCACCCTGAGTCTCGGACTCTCTCTGACTCGGTTCACTGGAGCTTCGGTTCCGCTCACTTCGGCCTAACTGATCATCTGAAAGGCACTCCGACCAGAACGGAATAGATGCCGAAGCGAATCCCCGCCCGGGGTCCATACCTTGTCTGCGCGTCGGTACTGTCGGAACTCACCTGCCTGAAAGGGTTACCTGCCTGCCCATCACGCCAACTTTATTGCTGCTGCAACTCGCGAGACCACTTTAGCCCGTTTCCTACTGTGGGCTGACTTGGGACGCCACGAGGAGCTGGGGACCTTGGATGGCGGCACCGAGCCCCAGCTGCCAGCAGATTCTGCTTGTCTGGATGTGCGAGTGGCCAGTAATAATTCCTACCACAGTACAGAGTCGTGGGCTACACTGCTTACACTTGGCCGACGACCTACAATCCTACAATGCTCCTACGAGTCATGACTTACGTACTGCAATTCCGGAGGCTGAAACTCTGATCGACTGGTCCGGGATAGCTACGAACGGAGCGCTACCTACGCTAGGCTTTGCAAATTCACCAGGTCATAGTAATGCCCCTTCCTCCTCAGCAGCTCGCTATGGGTCCCTGATTCTGCTATCTTCCCGCTCGCGAGCACGTAGATCACGTCGGCCCGCTGGATAGTGCTCAGCCGGTGAGCTACTGCCAGCGTTGTCCGCCCGCGGGCTGCGCTGTCCAGCGCTGCCTGCACGATGCTCTCAGACTCCGAATCCAGCGCCGATGTCGCCTCATCCAGCAAGAGGATACGGGGATCACGGATCAGCGCTCGTGCAATTGCGATTCGCTGCTTCTGCCCTCCTGACAACATCCCTCCCTTGCTTCCCACTTCGGTATTGAAGCCTTGTCTACAAGCTCGGGTTAGTATCGATCTCACGAATAGCAACGGGGCCTACTCACGGTAACGAGATGATAAAGTCGTAAATATTCGCATCTTTACAAGCAGTGATCAATTTCTGGTCGGTGACTTCGTTGGGGTCCATCCCCAGCACAAGATTCTCCTTGATTGTGCCCTGGAAGAGCGCCGGCTCCTGTCCGACAAAGGCCAGCTGTCGCCGGTATGACTGGAGGTCCAATTGAGCAATGTCTCTGCCATCCACACAAATCGTGCCCGCCAGCGGATCGTAGAATCGTTCCAACAGCGCGATTGTGGTGCTTTTCCCGCACCCACTCGCGCCCACAAACGCGACAAACTGCCCCGGCTGGACGGTGAAGCTGAGCCCCTGCAGCACAGGTGTTTGGATCCGCGTTGGATATCGGAAATAGACGTTTCGGAACTCAACCAACCCTTGGAACAAGTGGACGGGTTCTCCGCCAGCGCGACCGTTAATTCTCTGCTTGCGCGAGAAGAGCCCTTTCAGATCCCTCGCGGCGTTTTTGGCTTTGCTCATTCCCGGCGCGTAGGAGAATACGCTGCCCGCTGCCTGTGCGCCGAAGATGACCTCACTGAAGCACACATAGAATTGGAAGATGGAGTACTCGTGGTGGCCAAGGAGCATGCCGCCGTACCAGAACCCGAGCGCCATACAGAAGAACTGCAGAGCTTCAGAACTGGCGTAGAGAAATGCTGAGCGGAGAATGGATGGGACGTCCGCGCGGACCTGCTTCTGCAACTGCGTGCGATAGGAGTTCAGGATGACCGGTTCCATGGTGAGAGAGACTACTGTCCGAATGGCTGTCACGGCCTCACTGACCTCGCTGGCGGACTTTTGATAGACCGTGCGGCCTCGAGCCTGAAATCGACCAAGAATCCAGGTGCGCAGGAAGCCACTGAGAAGGAGCAGAGGCACGGCAGACGAACACACTAGCGCAAGTTTCCAGCCCAGTACTACTGCGACTATCAATGACCCGAAGAGATTGATAGTGACGATGAGCACCGTCCCCAATGTTGTCCCGCTGATTCCCGCAAGGTTCTTGATATCCGTTGCTAGGATCGAAGTCAATATGCCAGTAGTATTGTTCTCTTCGTCGAAAAAGGAGATATCCTGCCCAAGAAGGACCCTGAATGTACTACTCCTCGCGCGCCGAATCAGCTTCTCTGCGCTGAATGCAAACAACACGCCCTGCGCGGAAAACAGGAACATGGTCACCAATCCGGTCATCAAAAACATCGATGCCCAGAAATTCGACTCATGCCGGAGATGATGTGGATCTGTGAGAGGGAGAGAGATAGCATTGACGGCCTTCGCGAGCAGAACCGACTGCGCGGGCTGGACAGCTCCAGCGAAAATTGATAACCCCAGACCGATACACATAATGAGTTTCTCAGGCTTGTTGAAGCTGGCAATAAACCTGGCCAATGTCCATAGCGAGAACCGCTTTTCTTTCGCGGGTTCTCCTCCCATGGTGAGGACACTCTGGCGCTTCCAAGTGGTCAGTGGCGTGTCTCCAGAATCAGCTGTATAGTAGTCAGAGGCGGCGTCATCGTCTTCCTGATACCAAAGGGTTCCTAGTTCTTTGTCTCCGTCGTCCTCATCCGCGCCCTCCTTGATACTCTGCGCCTGGACCAAACTGGCGTAGACTCCGTCTCGCCGCAGCAGTTGGTTGTGCGTTCCCTGTTCCGCGATCCGGCCGCCCATCATCACCACGATATTATGTGCGGACTTGATAGTCGACAGTCGATGGGCGATGACAATGGTTGTGCGGCCTTCCGCTGCCCGGTCAAGCGCCGCCTGCACCAGACCTTCCGATTTCGTGTCCAGAGCGGACGTTGCCTCGTCCAGAAGCAAGATCTTAGGCTCCTTGACAATCGCTCGTGCGATGGCAATCCGTTGCTTCTGCCCACCCGACAGCGCCAGGGAGCCGATGTTGGTCTGATATCCTTCCGGAAGGGCCGTGATGAAGGTGTGTGCATCAGCAATCTCTGCAGCTTTCATGATTCGCCCTTGAATCTGGTCGTCTGTCTCTTTTGCAAACTCGGATCCGATGAGTCCGTATTTGATATTTTCGTAGATGGTGGCCGTGAAGAGCTCGGGCTCCTGAGAGACCAGGGATATTTGCTGTCTTAACCACTGCAGGTTAAGTGATTGGATCTCATGACCATCAATAAGCACCGAGCCATCAACAGGGTTATAGAACCGCTCTAGCAAGCCGATGATTGTGCTCTTCCCTGACCCAGACGGCCCGACGAAGGCCGTTGTTTTGCCAGCGGGAATCCGGAGATTGAACCTTTTCATCACTGTAACCTCCGGACGCGATGGGTATGCATGTCTGATATTCCTGAACTCAACCTCGCCTGTTACTGATGACAGCCGGAGGCCCTCAGAGGACAACGCATTGAGCGGCGACTCGCGGTCGATGGTGCCGAGGATCTTGGTTGCCGCGGCCACCGCATCTGAAAAGGCTTGTATATTAGGAGCCACATTGCCCAAGGCGTAGGATCCCAGGATAATGGCCATCATGATGGTCAAAATGTCACCGGGCTGGACATTCGCTGAGTCGGAAACAAGAAACCGCGATCCCATCCACAGGCCCAAACCGTAGTTCAGATACATGACGCCCAGGATCCCCCCAATGACCATCGCAAAGGTCATTTGCACAATGCGTCCGAAGCGTTCGGCCTCTCGAAGATGGGCATCGTATTTCTTCGCCAAAGCCTCTTGGGCTCCGAAGGCCACGACTGTCCGGATCGAATTCAAGACATTATCCGCAACACTGCCTCCCTTCCCATAACACTCGATCGACCGTTTGCTGTAAATAACCGACACCGTCGATCCAACACCCATGATAATTAAGAGGGCGCCCAAAGTCGAGGTCGAAATCAACGCGAGCTTCCAGTATTTAACGAAGGCGATAATGAACGCTGTAACGAAGCTCGACACGCCGGACAAGACCAAGCTTGATTTCTCGGAGATGCCGTCCTGGATTAAATGCATGTCGCCGGAGATGCGCGTGGTGATCTCGCCGGCGCCGAGGGAGTCGAAGAAGGCGATATTCTGCTGCAGGATGGCCTGCAGATATCGCACTCGGATTTTCTGGGTTACTGAATTGCCAGTGTGAACGAAGGCAAAAGTCGCGAAGCCGATTGTGAGGAACTCGCCGATGCCCAGGTAAATGAAGTAGAAGACGTTTTTCGTCAGGACGCTGTAGAAGTCGTCGTAGCTGATTGCGTGAGTCGCGATATCTCGAAACGTTGAAGTGATATTGCCAAAGAAGACCTTGGCCTGTCAGTATACTCATCATCGACTTCCACAGACTGTCCAAACCCACCGTGAATAAGGGCAAAGCCGCACCACCCACGATCGCACAAACAGACCCAAGAGCAAGCAAGGCATAGTCCCACGCCGTCGCATAGCGATAGATCTGAAAATATCCAATCTTGGGCGCGGGAACATGAATCTGCTGCTCGAGGATGCGCTTCTGGATATCGGAGAGCACCATCAGCGACCCGCGTGATATCCTCACCGAATCCATGGGGATTTCCACTCGATCATCCATACCGAGAGCCATGTTGGCCATGCTCTCGGTGGTGTTTGCGATTTCCGGCGTACGACGAATCGATCTGCGGTTTGCGGAGTTGAATGGACGATGAGATGAGTGGATGGATAGATGGCGGAATGAAGGAATGGCTATCGCTAGCTAGTGAGGCATTCTGCGATGACCTGAGGTTGGATAGAGGTCTCGATCGTGGTCGCAATTCAATGAGCGCTATGATTGAAGAGCGTTATCGCGTCGGTCGCGAACTTGGTTCAGTTGACTGCTAGATTGCGAGATTCGCGTCCGCATCAGGAGTCAAGACGCAAGACTCAATCAAGCATAGACTCCAAGGTTCTGGCCTCCGTTCGCCCCGCCGAGTGCCGAAATTATTGCTCTGTGACGGCGTCCAAAGCCCACCGTTGTGACCATTACCGTTAGGCCAGGCGCTAGCTGGGCATCCTTCAGGGTTGAAACAGCCAGCGCAAGCCAAGAACCGGGGTGCATCTTCACAATCCCACCGATATGAAGCTCTGGTTGCTGCCGAATTTTTGAATGAGTCTGTGATACGGGGAGGGATTCCTGAATTTCCTAAATTTCCTAAATTTCCGGCAATACCATGGCCTCCTATTATTCCGATTGCTATTCTCTGAATCTCAGGGGAAGTCGAGTAGATACAATTCGGTCGCATTTCCAATCGCGGTTGAGGTCAAAAGGCTGAGGGCCATGTGGGCCGTGTTTCACCACCATGCTCATCTTCCGAATTATTCGAATCTGAATATTTCTTGATTATTCCCCAATGAATAAACTACGAGATCAATTCAAGCTAGTCAGCCGTTCTCCAGACCAACCAGTTTGTTTATCAGAGGCAGAGCTTAGCCTGGCAGCAGTCACATTAGCCCTGCAGTAGGGAGTATGCAGTGTGCCCGTTTTTGCCTGACTGATTCACCCGTTCATAATTCAAGCACGATCAGCTCTGCACTTCTGAAACACGGACTCCTGACTCGGCTCACAATCTGTATCGGATCAGGCAAGCTGTGCGACCATGAGGTGGTGGAATCTCGGAGATGGTCGGCCTCGACCCCTACCAGACCTCCTGGCAAGGCACACAACTTCACTCTTCCTCTTCACTCTGCAGGGTTCAAGGTGACACTGACAGATGCCAAGCCATGCCATAACCCATGTGAAAGCGCCTTATCGGCATGTCAGACTCCTCTCAATGTCATTGTGACATTGTTTTGATCCTGCATGGTCCTGTTATCTTAAACTGACTCGGTGTGATGGTTTGTATGAACCGTGGGACTCAAGCGGGGCAAAACGATGAGCCTTTCCCAGGTTCTCGGAGAGTTCTCTCGCTCAACCGGCAACAAGGTGTCATTTAAACCAGCTCCATCTCATGGTCTCTATACAAACGGGTTCATCCACTAGACTTCCCAGACTCCAATTTCACAGCGGGACCCTCATGCAGCAAGCTAGTTCGTACTTAAGTCAGAGTCTACTTAAAAACTAAATTAGTCTCCCTCCCAACAAAAATCCTGCTTGCCCTGTCAGTGTCACAGATGCAGAGAGAGAGAGAGATGTGAGGGGCAGGCTGACTGCCGCATAACCGGCGGGCCAAAGGCAAACCAACGTGCGCCGAAGATCACCCCAGACCCAGCAGCCAAGACGGGAGAAAATAAATAGGCTTCAGAACCCTGATGGGAGCAAGATGAGATCAGCGCGGGGTCCCCTCTCTGTCCTTGTCCGACGGAGCTGGCGTTAGTCACCCTTTTTTTTTTTTTTTTTTTTTTTTTTTCCCCCAAGAAAAATCAAGGCGCACATCGCATACCCTTGAGGCTTGACGAAGCTGAGTGCAAATGGGGGCCGAACGGGATCAACCCATGTCGGTCATCCGGAGTAGAATGGCCACATCAACACGGCTGGTGTTTTACTTGTATTTATCAGAGGCTCGAGCTCCTACGGAGTCGTCTGGAGCATCGCATCCCCCTTGCATAATTTCCAGTCTAGTGCGCGTTGGCAAGGATTGACATTTGAACGGCCACGAGAGACTGCGGGATTCAGACCTCAAAAGACGAAAAGGCTAAATGACTAGAGTGCAGAAGTCTGACGAAGATACCGATCGATAGATACCCTGCAACTCGTGGAGGAGTTTGAAGTTTGCCGTGCAGAATTGAATCAAGAGCTGCAAGAGCTGCAAGAGCTGCAAGAGCCCAATGAACTGGTGGTGTTCCAACGTCGAGTCTTTTGAAAGATATCTCTCTCCTCGAGGAGTAAACAAAATGGTATACCACGATATAGAATAATAGAAAGAGAATCATCAACAACAAGAAGAAAGAAACCGAACCCCCCCCCCCCAAGTCCAACACTGCCCATGACCATCCACCCTCACATTGCTAATTACTCACAAACCCCACCCCTGTCACATAACGATCGTCAAGGTAAACCCCACCCCCGCGCGCCCAAAACCTTCAGTTGAAGAAAAATATCGGTTCGGAGTAAACAAGAAAAGTAATTCCCGAGCGATCCTCAACCCCAACAATAATCACAATCACAATCGCAATCACGGTCGTCACTGCCCCTTCTTCTGGGTAGGCGCAGACAGCGCCCGCGACGCCCGGTTCAACAGCCTCGGCGCCTTCGCATTATAGGTCGTCAAATAAAACGAGATGAACAGCAGCAGATAGGAGCTAATAATGAAAGCTCCAAAGCCAGCAGCGTACTCTTCACCCATGCAGTGACCCGAATTCGGCGCCCACGGGAAGTAAGTCGAGGCAAAGTACGTGTACGACGCGAAGTAGATGAATCCTGCGAGGAGCGGGGGGGTGTTAGCTTGCAGAGGTTCGACAGCGATCCCATCCTGACAGTCTGCGTCTGACTCTGCCTGCAGAGTAATAATATTTTGCAAAGACGGGACTCTCTCTCTCCCAGGAAGGATTTTTTTGGACTTACCAATGTCGATCACGAACTGGGCAATCTGGAGGATGGTGATGTAGCGCTTCCACCAGATGCGGATCCCACGTGCGCTTTGGAAGTAGTACCAGTACATTACCACATGGACGGTCAGATTGAGGGTGATGGGAACCCAAGAGACCGAGGTGCGGCCGACGAGCTCGACGAAGCAAAGCAGCGCTGTTGCGCCGTGGTGGTAGGTGTGTAGAAACGTCAAGGGTTTCTTTTTGAGCACCAGGAACACCGTGTCGAGGAGCTCGAGATACTTTGTCAAGTAGTTCAGCTATGATTATTAGCAACCGATGCAGTTCTTCAGGTCTAAAGAAAAAGAAAAGAAAAAAAAAAAAAAAAAAGATGAAAAATACAACAAAACGTACATAGTATAGGACCACAAGTTCATCCGTCCACCCTCCTCGCGCATCACAAATGGCCACAAGGACACCTTCATTCCAAAGGGTTGGCAGGATCTGCTCAACAAAGAGCGCCAGCAAAACACCGCTAATGACCGTGAGGATAAAATTATGAATGATAAACGGGGTCTGCAGCTTGAAGGCCGGGATATTCTTCATGAGCTGGCGACCGCCGAGCACCACAACGTAGTAAGTCAGAAGCGAGACCAGAGTGCCCTGCAGGGTAGTCATAGGGGTGACTCCAGGGACAACGTGGAACTCCGCTGGTGACTTCCCAGTCACGGCAGTGAAGCCCTTGCTGAAGTATGGCCATAGATGGACTCCAAACGGGCGGTCGAGTGTGGGAATGGCCATTGTGAGCTGTGAGGATATAGAAGATGGATGAAGCACTGAAGATAGTGTTGCTACAGCGCAGAAGGCTGAATTATAGCAGAGCTCTGCTTGATACAATCCACAATATATTCGGCTCACAAGGGCTTGAGTCTAGGGGGCGATGTATCTTCATTGTGTCAACAAAATATTGAAGGCTTGTATGGACGGCCCCCTTAAAACCTTGCTAATTTATCGTGGTCTTGGGGAGTGGACACTGCAAATCTGCGGGTCTGTGATAGTACAAACCCCCCCCCCCCCCTCGCCGTTGCACTTGCATACTTCCTGAGACCATGTGCCTGGATTGGTGATGCTCCGTGGACCGTCGAGAGTCACGGATCGGGTCGCGTATCGTCCAAAACCGAGTTGAACTCGGCGAAGCTGAGAACTACGGGTTAGTTCAATGACCCATGTACCCATGTGAGACGTTTCTTAAGAAGCGGTGCTATTAATTATGCCCAGCGAGTCAGAAGACGAGGATATTGGCACTCCGGAAATTCATTAACACCCCGTCTTTGAGTGGAGACTGGCAAAGCATCAATCTGTCGGTAGAGCAGACCAAAATTCAAGCCGAGGCCAGCCCTACTCGGACCCCGCCCGGATCAGGATTCGTTAATCTCTATTGATTGAACTCTTAGCTTGAACAAGTCCACCGATGAGATGCCGAATTAGGGCATGGTGTGTGTGTGGGGGGGGGGGGGGGGGGGGGCGTCTTAAGAACCTTAATCAAGGCATCCTGAGCCCTCTTGCGTACTTTGGGACGGTGATCCACGGACAAACTGAGAAGCCCCGCAATGGCCCGCCGGGGACCGACCTGAGTATGCGGGAGAT
>JAPDEH010000211.1:0-14658 GCA_027569075.1 Aspergillus asperescens | reverse complement strand
TTATGGGAGGGTTGGTAGGTATTTCTTGAATTCTTTCTTAAGAAGAGCCCTAAGGGCATTGTTGATTCTAGGTCTGGCCCTAGTGGGGGTGTCATGTAACTAGATAGATAAGGGCACCAATCTTATCTGCTAGTCACGTGACTGTGGTAATGTTGTGCCGGCGGGGGGATTCGAACCCCCAACCTCCCGTGCCAGAACGGGTGTTGCCTCTGTGACTTTACCACTACGCCACAGCACCGACTATATCAAGAATATAATACTAAGATAAATTAGGACTATAGTTATCCTTATCATGCTTTTAGAGTATGAGCAGGATAATTAGGTAAAAAGATCATGCTAGAAGAGCATGAATAGTATGACAGACATTAGGTATTTAAGGACTGTTATTACACACTATACCTAAGAGTTTTACTTACTGTCTGTTATCTTTAGAAGCACAACTAGTCTACTGTTCACTTTATTACTACTACATGCATCTATACCACTTTATTAATGTACCTACAAATTATCTTCTACTTGTCCACAGAATAATCCTTAAGGTCCAACAACTTAAGACAGAACAGCTGACCTTATCTGACAAAGAGATGGCCGGCTCACTTGTATGGCTGGCTGGCTTGTGAATTATTATTATATTAAATTATTATTATAATTTTATTTTATTTTATTTTATTTTATTTTATTTTATTTTATTTTATTTTATTTTATTTTATTTTATTTTATTTTATTTTATTTTATTTTATTTTATTTTATTTTATTTTATTTTATTTTATTTTTATTATTTTGTTTTTTATTTACTATTCAGGTACCGTACTCCCAACAGGGCCAAAAGGTCATTTTGATCAGGCCCTAAAGCCTGATCTGTCTGGATCGCACTTATATAGCTATCTGCCCGTGACAGTGACAGGTATAAGATATTTGGGGAGGGTCCTGCGCAGACGGGAAGTAAAATACGCCCGCGAGGGCGTCTACGCGTACTTTTTGGGGTGACCATATTTATTAGTATGCTAACATGACTGCTTTTTAAACATTTAATTTAACACCGGCTAGAATGCTTGATTGCGTGTTTTGTTAAACGGATAATTAGACGCTTCGTTGAACGTCTGTTGGAACACCTGCTTAAATGCCTACTTAGACTGTTGAATGAGCGCAGCGAGTTCCCGCCGAGCGGAGCGAGGGTCACCAGCTTGTGCCCTTTAGAGAAGTCAAGATAGACTACCAGAACGACTTCTTAGAGAACGGGCGCAGACGGATTCTTGGAGATTTGATATAGGCTTGGGACAACCGAGAACATAAGGGTTTGCATATCGGTTCCTAGATTCACTGTCATGACGACAGCCTAGAGGACTTAAGCTTAGCGCAAAGAGACAGACCAACCTTGCGTACTACTTAGTAGGTACTAGTGATCTACAGCGTATGGGACTCTCAGGATAATACTACTACGTATAGTACGTAGTAAGAGATATGGAATACTTTACTTTGCTAATAAAGGGCGCGACAAATTTTCAGTGGATAGATACTCCAAGGACCACGACCCGATAGCTCAAGCAAAACTTCCAATCTCCGAACTCTATGGAGCAGGCAGTATTAACCACAATCGGTAGATTTGGTGAATCCTTATTTACCGCCAAGAGCCTTCTGCTTGAAGACGCGCAAGTCCTTGAGGTGCATAGAAACAGATATCCACTCTGACGCTACTGGGTCGTATTCGCCCTCCACTTCGATTCTGCAAAATCCCAGCGAGCCGTTGAGACCCACGGGCCCGCGGATGGAGAATGTCCCTCGGCGGCGAGCCCGTAGTTCGCGTTCCTGGCATTCGTTGATTCGCTGCTTGAAAGCTAGAGAGGCTGCGTATAGATCCGTCCCAGGGCCAAATTTTGGTAGAGGCAGCCACTGTAATGTAGACAAAATGATTGAAGGGTGAGGGCGTTTGTCCTGGTCGTTTGGACTTGCACCGTTCTGGGGACTAGTCGATGGGAAAAGCTGTGACCCAGGTCGCGATTCGTCACCAAGCTTGTCCAATGCTGTGAAGTCCGATGGTAACAATGTCTTGGATGATGAGTCTGACAAACCCAGTGCTCGCTCATCATCCGGGTTTTTTGCATTGAACTTATTAAGGAAACTTCCCCAGAGTAGTGAGTAGGCATCCTTTACGCCAAGTGCCACAAAATGGGGGCGTATAGACTTGCGAAGCGTCTCGTTCGACAAGGGCTTCCAAACCCACGATATCTCATCCTCGGCAATTTGCAACCTACTAATCGTGAGATGTGCGAAACATACTAGATAGCTGTCGTACGTACCCTGATCGATAGTAAGTAGGCGGTGCGCGAGATGGGAAATGATGTAGCAACCATTGCTGTGATATCGTAAAGGGTGGTGGTCCTAACATGCGCGAAAGTAGACTCGATTGTGACGCCTCACTCAGGACAATGGATACCAATTCATCTACTTGTGTAAGAATCAAGATCGACACAAAATGATTTCGTGGCGAAAATTACCTTTGAGGGCTCGAATTTTTTTGTGGTCTTTAGAGGTTTTGATGAATATCTTCCACTCAGGATCTGATGCTGCATAAAATTTGCCTTCCTGTAATCGCGTCCAGCCGATCGGAATGAAGACGGCTTTTGAATGGCTTTGGTGCGGTGCATCAGGTATAGAATGCTTGGTTCGATCGCCCCTGAAGTTCCCATGCATGCGCCTCTCGGGAGAATCTTTTCGCGATTCCACATCGTGAAATGCGTTATCCTGTCGCACTGGAATGAATGAGCTCCAGGCGTACGCAGCTGCTCCAAAAAAAAAGACTTTTGAGACAAATCTCCTGCTATTATCAGTCATTGAAGAATAGGTGCGTAGATCAATTACCACCTACCCGAACCGCGGTCGTTTAACTTTTACATAATTTACATAACGGAGTTTGGATGAATGCGAAAGGTAGCGGGTTGGCGAATGGATTCGTAGTAGTGATCGAGGGCTATGAAGTAGCGGCCTTAATGGCGGCATTGGTATGGCACATCTGTAGGAGATATAACAATTGGCCTTATCAACTTCGCTAAATTTCCTGTGAATCTCTTGAAGAGTTGAGATTGATCAGCTTCAAATTCCAAAACAATCCTGTTGTTGGTGAAGGACGATGACGACAAAGGTTGAAAAATGTGTTTGATATGAAGGCCAAAATGGACATGGATGGGGGTATGGATAGTTGGATACATACGCTGTCATAAGAATAACAGTACAACAAAGAAATTATTGGCGTGAATCTGGAAATACTAAGGTGGTATAGAGCAGATACTTAAGTGCTCGAGGGTTCCTCTTCACAAGTTACTTATCACACGTGATCTGAAGACAGCCCCAAATACTAAGTAGTAGTTTCTAGTGCTTAACGCATCAACAATCAGCAAAAGTTGCTTGATATTTCAACACAAAATATTATATGGGCTACTAATACAGATCAGCTACGAACTATTTGAGTGGAAGGAATCCTTTACCACTCCCCTATTTTGAACACATTACATACACCCAGGCCGCTTCCAATATGCAGCTTCTCTTCAGCTTTTTGACTACGCTAGCTGTCATCACAGTCGGGACTACCGCCTTGGAAGCTTCTGTAATTACTTTCGGGTCAGACATCCAAAGGCAGGATTTGAAGTCTTCAGTTATCTCAAGCGCCACTCTTCAACAACTATTGGAGCTTCGATCCAAGTCATCCACTACATCAACTCTAGAGGGGTCAGATGAGAACAGCATCGAGTTCCTGGGCAAATTGGCAGGGACCCCAAGCCGTTTATTCGGTGTACCGGTTGCAGATGGAGATGTAGATTCAATCCTGGTTATACTGGAAGGGCTAAGCGACGATGTTGGTATGTCAACACCTCGTTCATTGGCAATGCGAAATATAACTCTGATGGCACACCTCTCCAGAATCTTCGATCCGAGATATATATCAAAGTGAATTAATAACTTCTACATTCACAACGGATTCAGCAAGGGATACTCTCATCAGCTACCTTTTAGGGACGCGCCTCGACGGCATAGTCAGCCCAGAAAGCAAGCACTGCTCATTCTACTCTCATGGAAAAATCAATTCCGAAACACAGAAGGTGATTATTAGCGACTCTTTTGCCAACTTATACAAAAGCGAACGGACCTAGTGCTGATGCCTCATTTTCATTATTTTCAGCATTCTGTGAAACCATGTGTTCCCGAGAGGTTCGATTCCCAAAGGTTCGGTCGCAGCTTTAACAGTGAGCTACTGAGCCAGGCTAGCATTGGCGAATCCTGGATAAACGATCGCAAGGGAACTGTGGTCGTATATATCGCGTTTGAGGTATTTAAATAACTCTAGGACTATAGTATGATATCAAAGGCCAATGCTAACTACAGCTTCATATCAAGCCTAAGGCTCCCTCGGCCTATATAAACACTTTGAAATCCCTCTTTTCTGATTTGCATTTGCTTTCGTTGAATGGGAAGGTGGTGACGGCAGTTGCCTTGTCTAATCCCAACGCGACGCGGAAGTCTTCTTACTTGCGGCGAGCGCCGGAACTTACAAAGATTGGGTCCACTATCAATCTAGCCAGGGACACCCAGGCTATGGCTTTTGAGCAACGAGCAAAAGTTCCGCTCTCACTTGCACCTATCTGCTATGCGTCGAACTCGTCTTGCAACGATGCGACGAATACTTGCTCAGGGCACGGTGTCTGCTACGAGAAATCCGGCGACTGCTACGCCTGCCGCTGCTACCAGACTTACGTTGAGAAGGAAGGCGGGGTGAGGCGAAGGTTTCGATGGGGCGGCTCTGCTTGCCAAAAAAAGGACGTCAGCTCCCCGTTCTTTCTAATTACGGGCGTCACTATAGCTATCACGGTAACGATCGGTGCTGCTGTCGGAATGATATTCCGCGTTGGAAATGTTGAACTACCGGGCGTCATCAGTGCTGGTGTTGGGGCTACCAGGGCGCAGAAGTGAAATATCCACTATTCATCTTGTTGGCAGTGATGCTAATCATGGTCGATGGCTACTTGTAGGTCAATGTAATTATATATTTAAGATAATCACTGAGTTAGGACCTTCATCTTCCGATTCTGGTTGTAGGAAGTAGTAGAAGTATGGATCGGAAAGGAACTTTGTTAGATTGGGGTACCTAACTGGGTATGAGAAACGATGAAAAACAATCTAACATCTCCAATGCCAACAAAAATCATACAAATGCTAGGGTTTAAAATCCATACAACCAAAAATTGAGACTTGCTCGAGTTCTGCCGGCCAGTAGATAAGCCTCATAGATAAAACAAACGCCTATCGGAACATTCCCATCTAGTGGTGATATCAACAAAAAAATCATCGCCTACACATGTGCAAGGCAGACTAGAACGACACTTAAAACTCCAATCCAATAATATGATCCTTACCGTAAGCCAAGGGTGTCCGTGTCCGCTTGACAGATCAATATCCGTAACCCAAATCTTCCCAAGCAGACATTCCAGATGCCAATTATAGCGCTCGTGGGATATTAAATGTAGTCAGAGAGGATTTCCAAAACTATTCAGTGAGGTTGCCCAGCCTCTAGCTGGCTAGGAGTTAGCGGGTTATTCAGTCGTGGACTGTCAGTAACCGTTGCAGAGTCTCGGTTTCCGTTCCTAAATGGCGAGCGAAAATTAAACAATCGAGACGACAGCCTTAATCCCCAGGGCCCGTCTCTAGGCCGACTTTCTTCAGTTATCTCTGGGGTGCTTTGTGTGAAATGGCGTTGCGCTCCCCAGAAACGGCGGCCTATTGGCCGAGAGGAATTAGATACAACATCAGAAGTCCTTTGTGAGGGTCGACCGGATAATATCATGTGTGTCCGGAAGGGATTAACACGCCCTCTGATAAAGACAGCTTGCGGTTGGTTTGGAGCAGAAATTCTGGTTGTGGTGTTGCGGCCGGACCGTTCATATGTTGAGGATGGCTCAACAGCGTCGGGACGGGGCTTAGGTGTATAGTAATCTGCCTTACAGAGAGGACAAGAGGCTCTGCGGCTTGTCAGCCACGGATCAACGCATGAAGCGTGAAAAGCATGACCACAGGAAAGACCACGGATATCATCATCGTCTTCGATGATATCGAGACAGATTGCGCAGGAGTCTCCAGGGCTTGCGGTAAGGTCCATAGCAACCGTGGTCGGAAGGAGGATATCTTCTTCTTCTTGTAAGGTACTATAATCATCCGGGTTCCTTGCCTCTGTATCGTTCTGATCCGAACTAAGTCTAGAAGACGCGTGACTTGGCTGTGTGAAATCTTTGATACTTTTTTCTTCCGACTGTGGTAGCGGTACGCCGTCATCAACAGATTTTGATGGCTGCGACGTCGTCGAATCAGACCTCTTATGATCCTTGACCTCAGAGGCAGCCAGAGGCGATGCAGCCCCAGCTGCGAGGGAGCGTTGATCTTCTTGAATTCCTCGAATGCGATCGTTATCAGGAGTCGATATACCGCCAGTAGTTGATAATCCCGCATTTGCTCGGGAAGATCTCCACACTTTATATTTGATAAGTGGAAATCGCCCATTTACTTCGTCCATGGTCATCAACTTCTTTTCCCTTCTTCTCCGGTGCGTTCGCGGCATTGCGACTAAGTCTATTGGTTCGCCTGTCTCCTCGCTGCGTAACTGGCGATTTCGCTGGTTATACCTGAAGCAATACTTGACGCCGACAATAATCCTGCGATTCATCATCGATGTCAGCAGGGAAATGAAGGGTTGAAAACCGGACATACCATAGATTTGTGAAAACGACCCCAAACCCAAGGGCGACAAAAAATAGAAGAGGGGAGCTAGTGGGACTTGAGCCCTCATTATTTGAATCGTGATCAGAACTCGTAGTTCCTGGCGGGGAACTTGTTGTTGAAGACATCTCGACGAATATGTGTTACAGAATAGGAGTTCTCCGCGGGTATCTGTGAGGTGCGAGGAACACGGGGGATGCGTTATCGGAAGATAGAGTACTTTCAATCGATGGCACTTCAGTACTGGGTTTACCTCCTTGAAAGATAAACCGAGCACCACGCTAGAAGCCCCAACAGATGGTGTCGACAATGACAGTTCAATTCATTGAGTCGAAGAGAGCAGCCCGGGGAACACCTAGGAACGAGCACCTGATAGAGCATCACTGATAGCAGCTGCTATTCGAGCTGCAAATCCCCTGATACTGCCCGGGGTTTCGCGATTCCTGGTGGCCAATTCTGAGGTTGGGTTCAGGAAGACAAGTCTCCGCATTATTCAAGGACCTTTGGCTTCTGATCACGGGATGATCCTACTCCTCCCCATGCCAAGACTTACAGGGGTCTGGCCCGAAGGGGCAGTGCCTCTGGACCGTTACCTCACTAGGCAATTCGGGCCGGATAGTAGACAGAAGAGCGAACAGCGATTTACTTCCCTGACAGGGAGCTTCTATTTCTCATTACCACCGCTTTGCATGGAACAGAGCTCCAAAATGAGTAACATCAGCACAGCCCCAACACAGAATACGAGGACCAATCCAATTGTGTTTTTTGATGTTGCTCTCGGTGGTAGGTCTGCCCACATACTTTTCTCATATTGTTTGCCCCAAACAAGATGTATAGTGAGCCAGTTGGAATACGATTCTAAGCTACGAAAATTGTGTAGTACAAGTAGTACTAAAAACACTACAGCTATTAAGGCACAAACTAACAATAACCCTACAACAGGTGAGCCATTAGGCCGTCTAAGATTTGAACTCTTTGCAGACGTGACACCACGAACCGCTGAAAATTTCCGCCAGTTCTGCACTGGAGAGAGCAAAAACCAGCAAGGTCGGCCTCAAGGCTACAAAGGAAGTAGATTTCACAGAGTAGTAAGTACCTCTATGGCTACGGACATCGGTTTCCAGCAGATTTTAAGCCTCGCATTTCAGATCAAGGATTTCATGATCCAAGGGGGCGATTTCATCAATGGCGATGGCACAGGCTCATGTACTATCTACGGCACACCTAAGTTTCCAGACGAGAATTTTATTCTCAGACATGACCGACCAGGTCTGTTAAGTATGGCGGTAAGCATTCTACCCTCGAGTGAAAGGATCAACACAGTACTGATCTTCTTTCAGAATTCTGGACCAAATACAAACGGGTGCCAATTCTTTATCACAACAGCAGAGACCCCATTTCTGAACGGCAAACATGTTGTCTTCGGCCAAGTGATTGATGGAATGGACATTGTACAAATGATTGAGAGCACCCGCACCACAAGGGACAAACCAAATCAAGATATTACAATCATCCAGTGTGGAGAGATGTAAAGGAAAACACTTTTTGTTTCATTCAGAGCACTAAAAATCTAGACTGATCAGAAGGAACAGAAACCGCGGTGGTCTCCTTAAGGCTACAGTTTGAATCTGCTGAGATATTCTGAGGCCAAATCTATGGCATCATCAACCTTGTCAGGGTTAATACCGTTGCCAATAGACGTAGGGCCTTTACCCCCTGCTTTACCCCCAACCGCTCTCGAAACAGCGGTGGCCCATTCACTGGCAGACGCACCCTGGTCACTCATTGCCTATACATGTAGAGCATTAATTGTTAGATCCCATGCAACACAGAGATACAAAGTAAAAAAAGCTTACCTTCGAGACGTAGCACCCGTGGGCAACACGACCATCATCCATACTAGGGGCAAGAACATAGACAGTCTTATCCGCTAGCTTCGTTTTCACGTACGTCAGTGACTCACTAACGGCTTTTGCATTCGCGGATATCGGAAGTCGAGCAATAAGCCAGGACTTGGTAGCATTTTCTGGTACCTCGAAATATGAGGTTATGCTTTCAACGGCCTTCTTGGACTCAAGTTTCTGTTGCGCCTTCTGCTCGTCAATAATCTTTTTGTTGATATGCGTGAAACGCTCGCGGAATCTTGATTTCTGTAGGGCGGATATCGAGAGCTGGTTAAGTTCAACTTGTATCTGTTTAGCATTCTGCTCTTTGGCCGGTCCCGAAGGCATTGCGTCCAAATGGTCCAGTCGGTTCTCAAAGTCCCTCGCTATACGTTGCACTTCGTGGGCGTCCTCTCCAGTTACGGCAATAATCCTCCGAATACCTTTCGCAATTCCACTTTCTTCCAGAATGACTAAATCTTTAATGTCCCCTGTCTTTTGCACATGAGTTCCGCCGCAGAATTCGATGCTAACACCTTCCCACCGCCGGTCTTCAAGGTTCTTCAAGATGTCGTCGAGTTCAGCACCAACAGAAACGACCCGGACAGGGTCAGGATAAGTTTCGCCAAAAACAGCCCTCACTCCCGCGATTTTTCGAGCTATTGCAAGGGGAACATCTTGGGAATACACCAAGCAATTGCGGCGGATATATTGAGTTGACAAATCCTCGACTTTAGCCAAGTCCACATCCGTGATGGGTGATTTGTGGGAAAAGTCAAATCTCAGCTTCTCGGAGGAAACGAGAGAACCTTTCTGCTCAATCCCACTCCCTAAGACCTCTCTCAGAGCAAAGTTTAGAATGTGTGTTCCGGTATGGTTATTCCTGATAGGCCACCTCCGAAGCTCGTCGTATTCACAGATAACGGTATCCTCGACCGTAAGGGAGCCATATTTCATGAACCCTGTGTGTAAGACATAACCAGCATAGAGCTGAACATCAACAACGTCAAGTTCAGCGTATCCGTCGATGACGATTCGTCCTGTATCATTTTCTTGCCCACCCTGCTCAGAGTAGAAGTTCGTGCGGTTAAGAATAACGCCAACTTGCTCCGAATCAGGTATGCTTTGAGTGGATGAATGAAACGTTTTGGCGTGATATATGGCCTTAATTTGAGCGGTGACATTCCCTTTCTCAAACTTGGCACTGTCGTCTGTTTTGGGCACATCATTCATCTTCTCAAGCTTCCCCAAGTCATGAACGTCCAGTTTGACGCTTTCGGTGGTTACTTTCTTTTGGCCCTTGCTGGCCTCCTTGGCCTTCGCGCGGGCATCTTCGAACTGTTGGTCATCTATCTGGAGGCCCCGCTCTTCAGCCATAATACGGGTTAAGTCAACCGGAAAGCCGAAAGTGTCGTAGAGTCTCCAGACGTCTGCTCCATGTAATTTGTGATCTCCTGAAGCCTTGGCCTGTTGGGCATATTGCTCGAACTGACGTTCCCCACGATCTAACGTCTTCGCAAACGATATTTCCTCTTCATCCAGTATCTCCATCACATCCTGTTGCTTCTGCCTCAACTCGGGAAATGTATCGCCAAGCTGATCTACAACCGTCGGTACAATTTTTGAGAAGAAGTTTCCAATTTCGACCTTGAAAAATTTTCGAGCGTAGCGTGCACCCCTGCGCAGTACACGGCGAATGACATAGCCGCGGCCCTCGTTGTTCGGCACCACTCCGTCTGAAATCGCAAACATTAAGGTTCGAACGTGATCTGCTATAACGCGATAAGCAGTGTCAATTCCGTCCAAATCGTCGGCCCCAAAACGGCCCTGGTATTCCCGTGCCCCAGTGATATTTTGAATTGTTTCAAAGAGGGGAGTGAATACATCGGTATCATAGTTTGATGATTTGTCTTGAAGCACGGACACGAGCCTTTCGAAACCCAGACCAGTATCCACATGTTTGTTGGGCAAAGAACGCAAGGATCCATCGGTTTCGCGGTTGTATTGGATGAAAACGTTGTTCCAGATTTCCAAAACGTTAGGATCATCCTGGTTGACAAGGCAGGCTGCATTGCGCCCACCAACGCGGTCATAGTGAATTTCGCTGCAAGGACCACATGGTCCCTGATCTCCCATTTCCCAGAAATTATCCTTCATATTCCCGGGAAGAATGTGGTCTTCAGGGACGCCCGCGGCCTTCCACAGCTCTTTGGCTTCCAAATCGGGCTCAAGAGCGCCTTCTTTATTTCCCTCGAAGTAGGTAACGTAGAGACGGCCTGGGTCCAAGCCATAAACCTGCGTCAGCAATTCCCAGGAATACCGAATGGCCTCCTTCTTGAAATAATCGCCAAAGCTCCAGTTACCGAGCATTTCAAAAAAAGTCTATGGAAGCTTATCAGCCAGGCAGTTGTGGAAATCCAGAGTTGAATGTTCTCACATGGTGGTAGCTGTCCTTTCCAACATCATCCAAATCCTAGGTAACAAATGTTAGCTAATCGCCCCATAGAGGTATGCGCTGTCACCAACATTATGCTTTCCACCTGCACGAATACACTGTATATACGTTAGCAATGGTCCTGAACGGCCAGAGTCCAATAGCTAACCTTCTGGGAATTAACTGCGCTCTTCAGTTGCGCAAAATCCGAGTTCGGGTTCACGGTGCCCAAGAAGATTGACTTGAACTGATTCATCCCTGCGTTCGTGAAGAGCAGCGTGGGGTCAGATAAAGGGGCAACAGGAGACGAAGCAACTATTCAGTCCAGAGTAATGTGCATTAGTCGAGAATCTCACGCTGCGAGCTCTGCTATTTCCCCTCCTCACCCTTCGTACATACCGAATGTATGGCCATGTTTTTGGAAATACTGAAGAAAAGTATCGCGAACGATCTTGGATGTCCATTTTGGATCGTCTTGAATGTTTGAAGCCATGGCAAAATGTTGTGTGTTCGTGCTCAGAGGCGGGATGGCTAAGCGTGCGAGGACGTAAAGGTTGTCGAATGTTCTAGTTTTCAATCTGAAGGGAGAGAGATGAGTCAAACTCCCAAAAGTTTTCGAGTACTTCGCTCCGAGCATCAAGCGACGCGCTCAGATATGCTTCCAGTCACGATAAGTCTTCTTAAACAGCAAGGAATATAATGAAACAGTGGCGCCCCCTCTTTGATAAGACTTGCTTCCTATCGTACTCTTCAGGGGGGAATGGCGCATCAGTTTGATGTTGCCGTTTACGGAAGAAAACGCCCCGCCGAGGGAGAGCTTGATGACCAACCTCTAACAAAAAAGTTTGGTCATTTACAAATAGGTACGCAGCAGTAAGAGTTTCATTAGTTAAAATTATATCGCACCCAAGGCTGATTTATTTACCCTAGGGGCCCCGGCAATACCTCGCTTGCCCGGAAGCCGGGAGGAGCAAACTCGAAATGTACCAAGGCTACATGGACCGAACGAGAAGATGATGCTGGATGATACAAAGACTACTGTGTATATTCATGACCTCGAACAAGAATTGGCAGAAATCGAGGCTGTTGATCCCGCCATCACACTCCTACCTGGGCTAGAAGACAGGCTGTCAATGACAAGAATACTAGTCGCAAATAACAAGCATCATTGCAACGAGATGGTCCTGTATAGGGAGCCCCAGTCGCTTACGGTCTCGAAGGATAAAGATCAGGTGCGACGAGCTCTAATAGAAACTCGAGAAAGGGCCAGGTTAGGTCAACAAAGGCATCGAAGCGCTATACAGCCTAGAACCGATTCTCGGTGTGTAAACCAAAGCTCGGAGCGTATCGAGGAATTTCGGCAGAATGACGACTCGGATGATACCAAGATGGATATTGATACAGAGGTTTAGGCATGTTCGTCTACTCCCTCGTGGTTATAGACCAAGACCTAGGGCTCCCAAATATCATTGCTATAAAGAAAAATAATTATACAATTTCTTTTTTCTTATATTAAAGTCACAACCCAGGTAGTGCTGGGCAGCCGCATGACATGCTGACCTTAGCTTGCCATCACTGTTAGAGCATTTATACAAAAGAGGAGTTGCAGCCCTAGGTACTGTGACAGACAAAGCAAGGCACGTGCTCCAACTCATTCCCTTATGTTGACTAGGATAGGGGTGGATCAGCACTTACTAAGTCATGTACAGCGCCCTGTTTGCCTTAATAGCCTATAGAACTATTGGAATAGGATATATGGTTTAAGTATAATGTATAAAAATAAGGAATTTATAAGAATTACTTTTTAAAAATAATTTAAAGCTGTAAAATTTATATATACCCCTGTATAAGCTGTAATTAATGGTTTAACATTTTAATTTATGTATTCTTTCTAATATTAGATTACCTAATTATAAATAATATTTTATCCTTTCCAATGTTTTTTATAACTTACAAGCTAGTTGTTACGGAAGGTTGACTCCTTCAAGCCTTCCTGAACCCTAGAACGGGCATACAGCAGAACAGGGTCCAGAAAATAGGTGAACAGGGTTTGGAGGTCATTGCGCACGGAACAGAGAAACACCTTAGCATGAAAATAAAATTTTAGGCTTTTAAACCCTGATCAGCTTTCTACTTTTATAAATTTTTTAGACCCTGATTACCTATTTTATATACAGCCATGGCAGATGCTGAATTTAAAGACCTAATTATCTATTTTCTTAATTATATTTCCCTTGTCAATATAATTCTCTTGCCTGGATATACTCTATACATGCTTACCTTTTTTTAGCAGCTAAATTATATCTCTAAGAAGATAGATCTTTCTGATAAAACTGAAATTTCTGATGTTTTAGATACTAAATTAAATAAAGATAAACTAGATACTATTACTAAATCACCTCTCCCTAAAATTCTATTGTTTATAGGGCTTTTATTGAAGTATATTTATAATTAAAATCTTAATATCTTAAGTAATAACTATAATAAACTAATTATTAATAAAATTTAAGAATATACTTTTATACCTAATTACCTAGTTACTAACAATTTATAGTCTAAAGAATCTAGATATTTTATATTTTATTTATTATTTAATAAACCTAATTTCTAAAGGGATACTAGCTAATAGTATAAGTTTTATTTTTATAAAAAAGATATTTTAAATATATTTAATTTACCTATTCTGTATATACCTAATCTATTTATAGATTTAATTTAGTATAAAATATAATAACAGCCCTGCTCTTTATCTTCTTAGTCTTTATATTAGTTTAATAATAATAAAGCAGGAGTAGAAGTTTAGCACTGTTTATATATATATACTAAAATTAAGTACCATTTATAAATTAATTTATAATTAATATTGTTTAAGGCTAGTAATATTTTCTTTAATAATTTTAATAAGATTAATATTTAATACTTTAAATTCCTCTAGTAATACTAAAAATATATAAATTAAAATCTTAGGTTAGATAATCTTTTAAAATAAATAATTAAATAATATTAACTAGTATATTTAAAGAACTAGAATGCTAGGTATAATAAAAAAACTATATATTTATTTTATAAGTATTAAAATATTATATTATATTATATTATACTACTTTAATACCCAAGCTAATTTTTAAGAGGTAAAGTTTATTTAAATTAAATTTTTTTTAAAATAATTAATATAAAGATAAATATTTTAGTATTTTAGGCTGGTATAAAAAGTATTAAAGTAAGTATTTTATATTTATTCTATACATACCAGGTATATACTAACTATCTGGCTTTAGATATATATATATATATCTTTAGAAATTTAGAAATTTAAAAAGTATATTACTAATTTTTTTTTATAAATTTTTTAAAATACTTGCTTAAGCTAGTTATTAACCTATATAATTTGTATACTTTAATAATTTTTAAACTAGTATTTATACTATTTCTACTAATATATATATATAAAGCAATGTCGGTGCTGTGGCGTAGTGGTAAAGTCACAGAGGCAACACCCGTTCTGGCACGGGAGGTTGGGGGTTCGAATCCCCCCGCCGGCACAACATTACCACAGTCACGTGACTAGTGGATAAGATTGGT
>JAPDEH010000210.1:0-14691 GCA_027569075.1 Aspergillus asperescens | reverse complement strand
AGGGCATTGTTGATTCTAGGTCTGGCCCTAGTGGGGGTGTCATGTAACTAGATAGATAAGGGGACCAATCTTATCTACTAGTCACGTGACTGTGGTAATGTTGTGCCGGCGGGGGGATTCGAACCCCTAACCTCCTGTGCCAGAACGGGTGTTGCCTCTGTGACTTTACCACTACGCCACAGCACCAACTGCAGGTGTCTTACATTAGGGGGTAGTTGGTAAGGTAGCAGGTATTAATAATCTACCCTAAATATGCTTAGCATATACTAAATAAAATAAAAACAATATAAAAGGGACTTATAAAATAGTTACTAGAAGGGGTATTAGTTAGATAAGGGATTAAAAATAATAAAAGCAGATGCCCCAGGTCTTAATAAACTTATAATTAAAGTAGCTACTTATATATAGGGTTAGCATATATTAAACAAGTATAAAGAATACTTATATATACTGCTTTATTATATTATAGAATTAGTAAATAATACTGCTCTTAGGTCTGATACCTGGTTTATAAATTAAAAAAAGCAGAGAATTACTTATACTTAAAAACTAGTAGTATATTATCACAGGCCTAGTCAGGGATCAGTGTGATATCAGCCCCAGCTAATCCTTAGTAATACACTTCTTTATTAGTGCTGTGGTATAGTAGTAAAGTTATAGAGGTAACATATCACGGGTCCAGTCAGGGATCAGGATGATATCAGGCCTAACTTAGGACAGGTTAATTAGACCAGCTAATTTTTAGTAATAACTCCCCTATATTACTTATATATCTATAAAATAATATCAAGAGTTATATATCTTATATAGCTTATTAAGACCAAAGCCCTTATAAATTATGGGAGGCAAGGTTTAGTTTCTTTATTAGTAAATATATTCCAAACACCACTATAGGACCCTATATACCCCCTTTTAATAACTAATCTTACTACCTTACACTAATATTTAGATAAAAACCTTGTTTATAGGTAAATTTAACCTTTTAAAAGTCCTGCAGGCGTACCTATCCTTTTTATCCCTAAAAAGAATAATAGTCTTTAATTTTGTGTTGACTACCATGGACTTAATAAAGTTATAATTAAAAACTAATACCTATTACCTCTTATTTTAGAAATCCTTGATTGTTTATCTAGTGCTTAATACTTTATTAAAATTAATCTTAAGAATATCTATTACTGTATTTAAATAAAATAAAATAACTAATAGAAAACTGCTTTATATTACTAATATAGTTACTTTAAATATATAATAATACTATTTAGGCTTATAAATACCCCAGCTACTTTCCAAAACTATATATATAATATACTTTATAACATTCTTAATTAATTTTATATAATATATCTTAATAATATACTAATTTTTTCTTTAGACTGCTAATCTTATATCTTTTATATTAAACAGGTACTAGAATACCTTTAAAATGCTTAGCTTTATACTAATTTATTTATTTATTTATTTATTTATTCTTCTATATTAGAGAGTATTTTTTAGTTAAAGACTATGCATGCTCTACCTGCCACCTCTAGGTAGCAGGATTTTACTCCTTTCTTAGATACAGGTAGCAGACATATATATTTAAGGCTGAATATTAAAGATAGAAGGGGGGTTTCTGGCAGGTTTCCCTCCTTATAGGAGGGTTGGTAGGTATTTCTTGAATTCTTTATTAAGAAGAGCCCTAAGGGTATTATTGATTCTAGGTCTGGCCCTAGTGGGGGTGTCATGTAACTAGATAGATAAGGGCACTAATCTTATCTACTAGTTATATGACTATGGTAATATTGTGCCGGCAGGGGGATTTAAATCCCTAACCTCCTGTACCAGAATAGGTGTTGCCTTTATAACTTTATTACTATATTATAGTACTAACAGCTTTATACTAAACTTAGCAATTATTTCTTTTATTAACCTCAGGTTAAATTCTTAGGATATATTATATCCTAAAATAGTATATTAATAAATAAAAGCCGTGTTTAAGCTATTATCTTATAAAAAAAACCTAAAAGTTTCTATAAATTCTAAATATTTTTAGGATTCTGCAACTTTTACCACTAGTTTATATATAATTATTCTGGTATAGCCCTTTTATTAACTAACCTATTATAAGGATTAGTTAATAGCTAAAAACCAGGGCCTTTATAATTTTCTATTTATAAAAAGCTTACTTTTTATTATTTTATTAGTCTTTTAATTAACGCCACTTCTTTAATACTATAACCTGGAAAGATTATTATATATTAAAACTAATACCTCCTCTAGAGGCATGGCTGGCATATACTTTTAACTAAATAAAAATAGGGATTATTACCCTGTTATCTTTTAATCTTGAAAATTTCAGGCCCTGAACTTAACTATTTAATCCCAGACTAAGAGTTATTTACTATTATTTATTTATTTAAATACTGGAGACACTATCTTAAAGATACCCCTTAAACTATAAAGATTCCCTCTAATCATGTAAATCTATAGATATTTATAAAACAGCCTTACTTAAATAGGAGGCAAGCATGTTAGTATCTATATCTTATACTATTTAATTTTATTATTAAATATTAAATAAGAAAATCTAATCCTGCAAATAATTTATTAAGATAATATTAAGGCTTATTTTAAAAAATACCTAAAGCTAAATTATTAGTACTAATTTAATAATAGATTACTAGTACTAATTTAATAATAGATTACTAGTACTTTAGCTTTAACTGTTAAAGATTTAACTAAGAAAAAAACCTAGTTTAAACTAAATAAGATACTTATATAAAAGAGCCCTGGGCTTAATACTTATAAAGTATTAAAAGTAACTTTTAGCTGACTAGGCTATTTAAAAGAATCTTAAGTTTAACTAAATATTTAGTTATTTAATAGTATAATAAGTATATTATAATAAAAGTGTTTAAAGCAACTTTAGATAGATTATAAAAAATAATCTAATAATCCTAAAATAAAGATCTAAAGACATAACACCAAATTAATAGTATTTAGTAAAATACTAATTTTTTTTATATTAGTCTATAAACTAATAAGGTATCCTTTATTATAAAAATTAAATTTATTCCCTTAAATAAGATATTAAGATAAAAGATTTTCTACCTATAATATAATAATCTATTAGCTAGTTATTTTAGTAAAAACAAAATTAAATAACTAGTAAAATATAAATTTTATTAGCCTAATATATAATTATATATTACTAAATATATATAAAATTATACTATATATAATAGAATAACAGTCTCCAGATATTAATTATATAATTAATTATAAATATTACTAATTCTAAATCACCCTTTTTAAAAATTATTAATAGACTTTATTACTAGATTACCTCTAGTTTTATATAAATCTTAAATTATTAACCTTATACTAGTTATTATTAATTATTTTATAAAATAGTCTATTTTTCTTTTTATATTAACTATAATTAAGGCTACTAAACTTACTAAATTATTTTATTAAGAAGTTAAACTGTTATAGACTAGTAAATAGTATTATTTTAAACTATAATTTTTTTTACTAGTAATTACTAGTCTAAAATTATATATTATTATTATATAAAATTATATTTATTTACTATATTTTACCCTTAAACTAACAGCTAAACAGAATATACTAACCAAATATTAGAGAAATACCTATATTTTTTTATTAATATTAATTAATTAACTTGGCTAAAACTACTATATACTACTTAATTTACTTATAATAATAATTTAAATTCTTTTATAAATATTAACCTATATAAAGCCTTAATAAATTATTAACTAGATTTTTACTGCTGGATTAAAAATATTATTTTTAAAAAAAAAGTTCTAGTAGTAAAAAAACAGGTTTAAAAGCTTTAAAAATTATAGGAATTATTAATAAAATATTAGTAAAAAAACTATAGAATACTATATAAAAAACTATAATAAATACTATAAACCTATATAATTTAAATAAAAGAATCTGGTTAAGTTATTAACATGAAATTTAAAACTTAAGGTCCTGAACCTGAAACTAGCACCTACTTTTATTAGACTATTTTATATTCTAGATAAAATTAGGTCTCAGGTATATTAATTAAGCCTCTTTAATTAATATAACTAAATTTATAATATCTTTTATATTTTCTTACTAGGGCTATAGCATGGAAAAACCTATAATTTACTAATAATATCTAACCTAGAAAATAATAATAAATAAAAGGTTAAAAGTATATATAAAAAAACTTAAATTAATTGTAAGATCTACTATCTAGTTAAATAAAAGGGTTAGCTATTAGAATATAATTAATAGGTGCCTATCTTAGATATGGCCAACACACTAAAGATTATAAAAAAAATTAATTAATAACTTAAGATCTTGTATAAGAATATATAAAAGTCATAAAAAAAAGAGCTATTTTATTATAACTTTTTATAAAGATTATTAAAAAGCTTGCCTAAGCTCTTAATCCAGGATCCTTTTATAAAAAAAATCCTGGATATAATTTAGGTTTATAAAAATTATAAAGGATCTTATACAGGAGAAAAATATACTATAATTATAAAAATATTAGTATTTATAGGATAGACTTCTTTATTATTAAGAATAATTATATATCCTAAACTACTATTAATTAAGAATAGAGATTCTTGTAAAGCTGTATAATAATCTAATAACTAATAATTAATTAAAAAAGTATCTTTATAAAGGGCTCCTAGTCTAATTTTATTTATTACTTATAAATCAAGCACTTAATAAGTATAGTATACTATTTATAGATAGATAAGTAAATAAAGTATTTAAATAGCATGCTTAAGCAGTACTTATAAGGTTATATAAACTTTACCTAGAATAATTAGGTAGATTATATACCTTTTACAGAGTTTATATATAATAATATAAAGCAGGCTTTTATTAAAAGCCTCTCTATTTTATATAATTTATAATATAGATCTGCAAGTGATAGCACTTAATCTTTATATAAGAGGGAAGATAAGTAGTAAGGTTAAGAACCACACTACTTATATATAAAAGATTTATATAACAGCTTATAAGGATTTATAAAGGCTTAGAAACAGCAGGTTAAGTAATATAATATAAAATAGATTAATAAGTCTTTTAAGATTAGGGAGTATATCTAGATTACTAATAAGAATTAGTTAACGTAATCGGTCACCGAGCGGGTCACCCCTCAACCACAAATTTCAACGCTCAAAGAATTGAAGTTATTCAACCACCAATATGGATTCTAAATTGGTTGAACAAGAAGGCAGAATACTGCTTGCTATTCAAGCTTACGAAAAAGGTCAAATTAAATCAATTCAAGCTGCTGCAAAGATATACGACGTGAGTCGAAGTACGCTTACCTACCGGCTATCGGGACGCGCTCCACGCGTTGATTCAACTCCAAACTCTTGAAAACTCAGCATTACAGAAGAATCTATACTTCTAAAGATGATTATAGATACAGATCAACGTGGCCTACCCTTCCAAATTAGTACTATCCGTACTCTGGCCCAGATTCTTCTAGCAGGTCGTGTTGGATCAAGTGCCGATATTGGGGATAAGTGGGTCTACCGATTTATCAACCAATATGACGAAATAAAGTCCAAATACACTCGCAGATATGACTATAAACAGGCTAAATGTAAAGATCCAAAGATAATCAAGGCCTGGTTTGCTTTGGTACAGAATACTATAGCAAAATATAGTATTTTGGAACAAGATATCTATAATTTTGATGAAACGGGGTTTTCTATGGGAATTGCTTCAACCTGCAAGGTAAGCTACTATTCTAGAACCTCTAGATCTGGCTAACAACTACTTAGGTTATTACATCTCAGGTAGAGAGCCGTGCAAAGGCTCTACAACCAGGTAATCGAGAATAGGTTACCGTGATTGAGACAATTCAAGCCACCGGGCGAGTTTTACCTCCGCTAGTTATTCTAGCAGGCAAGCAACACCAGGCTGCTTGGTATACAGATATACCAGGTGATTGGACTATTGGAATAAGCGATAAAGGTTGGACAAATAATAATCTAGCAGAAATATGGCTTAAAGAGGTCTTTAACCAGTATACCAAGTCTTCTACTATGGGCACGCATCGGCTTCTGATTCTAGATGGCCATGGAAGCCATGCAACTGCAGAATTTGACCATTTCTGCATGCAGAACAACATTATTCCTCTTTATCTGCTACCCCGTTCTTCCCATCTGCTTCAACCGCTGGATGTGGCTTGTTTTGGACCTTTAAAAAAGGTATACGGCCAGCGGGTTCAAGATTTCATGCAAAATGGAATTACCCATGTGAATAAGGCCGATTTCTTGCAGATTTACATGCAGATACGGCCTCAGGTCTTCTCTACAAGTAATATAGGCAGTAGCTTTTCTGCAAGCGGCCTTGTTCCTTATAAACCCGAGCGTGTGCTTGAAGGCCTGTCAATCTTCTCTACACCAACACCACCAGGCAGTTCCTATAGCCAAAGATTATCTACATGGGCTGCAGAGATCCCAAAGACTGCAAGAGATCTTCAGAAACAATCTGCCTTTATTCAGAAACTCTGGAGGCAACGTACAAGATCTCCACCTAGTCCTATTGCCCGGGCAGTTGATCAAGTTATAAAAGGATGCCAGAATGCTATGGGAAATGCCTTGCTTCTAGAACAAGAAGTTCAGCAGCTTCGGAAGGCAAACGCCTACCAGAAACGAAAGCGGAAGACTGAGAAGGTTTATATAGCTTCAGGCGGAACCTTAACTGCTGCAGACGGTCAGCAGCGTGCCCAGCAAGCCCTTGAAGCAATTGAATCGGTTGAACAGGAAGGTGGTAAACCACCACGAAAGCGGGCAGCACCACGCTGCAGTGATTGCAATCTATTAGGTCATATTAGAACTAGGTGTCCAAATAGATCCTCTAGCTAGCTAACTATTTTAAAAATGCGATACTAAAGGTGGTGGTTGAATAACTTCAACTCTTTGAGCGTTGCTGAAATTCGTGGTTGAGGGGTGACCCGCTCGGTGACCGACTACGTTATAAATCCACCCTAATAAAAAGCTTAACTAGCTGTAGACTAGTTTATAGAAGGTTATTAAGTATATAGGCAAGAATATCTATAAGGTAATACTAATTATAAGACTTTATATCTATAATATTTTTCATGTGTCCATGCTATATAAATATCAGGAAATAGAAAAGATTAATACTTATAAATACTTTAAAGCATATTTTATAAATAAGAATAAACAAGAATATTAAGTTTAGGATATTCTTAGACTAGGTAAGGAAGATCTTGTAAAAGTTATAGTTAAATAGGTTAGATAAAAAAACCTACTAAGAAACCTATTATAAATATATAATACTTAAATATTTATAAGAAATATATTATAAGTAGTAAAAACCCTAAGTTTATTTAAAATAATAGAAGAAAAAACCTTTTTTTATAATATAGGCCTAATATTTTTTATATTTTTAGTTTTTTACTAGTAGTAATTAAGCTAGATTAGTCGGTGCTGTGGCGTAGTGGTAAAGTCACAGAGGCAACACCCGTTCTGGCACGGGAGGTTGGGGGTTCGAATCTGTCATGGGTCGATTGAAAATTGGCCAGGTAAGGAATATATTCATTGACAAGAAGACTAAACCTTGCCTCTCACAATTCGTGAGGGCTTCGGTCCTAATAAGACACGTAAGATACATAACTCTTGATGTCATCTCATAGACGCATAAGTGACGTAAGGGAATATATTGTTAAAAGTCAACCGGGTACGATTAACCTGTCCCGAATTGAGGCTGATATCATCCCGATCCTTTACTGAACCCGTGACAGAATCCCCCCGCCAGCACAACATTACCACAGTCACGTGACTAGTAGATAAGATTGGTGCCCTTATCTATCTAGTTACATGACACCCCCACTAGGGCCAGACCTAGAATTAACAATGCCCTTAGGGATCTTCTTAAAAAAAGGATTCTAGAAATACCTACCAACCCTCCCATAAGGAGGGAAACCTGCCTGAAACCCCCCCACTGTCTTTAATGTTCAGCCCTAAAACATATATGTCTGCTACCTGTATCTAAGAAAGGAGTGAAATCCTGCTGCCTAGAGGTGGCAGGTAGAGCATGCATAGTCTTTGACTGAAAAATGCTCTCTAATATGGAAGAATAAAAAAAAATAAAAAAAAAAAATTATTAACTAAAAAAGGAATAGGGTTATATAATAAAAAAAATAGGACATGTATTAGACTATAGATATTAATATTACCTGACTCAGGACCTATAAATACATGGATAAATTTATTGGTTACTATGCTATAATAACTAATGCCTATAGTATTATTTATAAAAAGAGCTTTTAGATAGTACCTACTACTACTAACTATAAAGGACTTAAGCATACAAGAATGCCCCTTTAACAAGGAATAATATGATTATAAAAGGGAAGAACCAGGCATTCTATGCACAGACTACTACTAACTAGTAAATATAAAGAAACATAATGCATATACTACCCTATAGTATAATATCTATTCAGCCAAGAAGCATAAGATAGATATTTTGAATTCAGAACCAGATTTGGAAAAAGATACTAGAGAATTATCTAACTTGCTGCTATGAAGAACAGAAAATAGAGAATGGTAATTAACTATCAGAAACTAAATAATATAACTATTAATAATACAAACAAAGCACTATATATAGAGCAGAAGAGAGACTTACTGCAAGGAGCAAAAATCATGACTGTTTTTGATATCTTATGGGGTTACTTTAACCTATAAATAGCAGAAGAAGACATATAGAAAATAGCATTCCTTACAGACCTAGGATTATATAAATAGGTTATGGTATTTATAAGACTTATATGACTGCCTGCAGAGTTTACAAGGTTCATAATATATATACTGTAAGAATACCTTAACAAGATTATTACTGTATATTTTAATAATGTTATTATCTACTCTAAGGATCCAAGGAAGTATGATCAGCATGTAAGACTGGTAATGGATAAAATAATAGAAGCAGGACTTATAATAAGTATAAAGAAATGCAAATTTGATGTAACAGAAATTAACTACTTAAAAATAATATTCATGATAAATGGATGGGAGATACCACCGGAAAAGATTAAGGTAATTCTTGATTAGCTAATACTAAAGGATAAGAAGGATGTGCAAGGATTCCTAGGAATTACTGGATATATATAGAGATACCTGGAGGCATATTTAGTAACTGCATGACTAATTATAAAGCTATTATAAGATGACCAAGAATTTAAATAGAATAAAAAAGAACATGAAGTATTTAAGATAATTAAGTGGAAGATTAAAGATTTGCTAATCTTTATGTTATTTAACCCAGAATTGTCAGAGAACGCGGACATTGTCAGCCAATGAACCCACTGCACCGCAGCCGACACTGTGACAACAGCAGAGAAACAATGGACCAACTCATTGTATCAGGGATACAATGCTAAGACAAATTGGGACTATGGTCATCCTCATCATGCCCTCGGAGTATGTGCAGGATGATTAGGTAAAGGGATCATGCCAGGAAAGCATGAGCAGCATGACAGATATTAGGTATTTAAGGACTGTTATTACATACTGTACCTAGAAGTTTTACTTACTGTCTATTATCTTCAGAAGCATAACTAGTCTACTGTTTATTTATTACTACTACATGTATCTATACTACCTTATTAATATACCTATAAATAATCTTCCACTTGTCCACAGAATAATCCTTAAGGTCTGATAACTTAAGACAGAACAGCTGACCTTATCTGATAATAACAGACCCTAAGTTTAAGTAAAGATCAGAACATCTACTATTAATAATAGCTAGAAGTTGAATACCTTAAGCAGCTCAGCTAACTACTCAACCAACCATGACCCAGGCTCAAGAGATCAAGTATATAAAAGGAGTTATCACAGGAATTACCCAAGGAGTCCATGACCTACAGTTATTCAAGGGAGTTAAGGTAAATAAGGTAACTAAATTTAAAGGTAAGCAAGCTACTCTAAGAGTATATCTAACAAGCATGGACATGTATCTACAGATTAATAACCTTAATACTGCTGATAAGAAAGACAAAGTCATGTTCACAGTAACCTACCTTAAAGGAGCAGCCTTTAGCTAGTTTAAGCCATATATAAGGAACTACCTGGAGAAGCTAGTAAATAGACAGAAAACCATAATTAAAAAGATATTTGCTGATTACAAGAATTTCAAGAAATAAATTACCAAGATATTTAGAGAAACCAATATAGAATAAACAGCTGTATAATAATTACACCAACTATACCAAGGCAAGATAACTATTAGAGAATATACTACTAAGTTCCACCAGCTTACCTCTAATCTGCCATGGGATAATATCTTATTCAGATTATTATACTATTAAGGGCTTTAGGGAAAGACTAAAGATATATTAGCCCTGATTAATAACAATATAGATACCCTTGATAAATTAGTTAACCAAGTATTAAAGATCAAAATATGATTAACAGAATAATACTTTAAAGACAAGTAATTTAATAAAAAAAGAAAATAAAGACCAAGCACATGGGATAGGGACAGAGATATTAAGATATAACTTAATACTGCCCTTATAGCAAGTAGGCCAGGCAGGGAAAAGAAAAAGTTTAACAGAAAATATTTTAAGTATAATAAAACAGGATATATAGCATAACACTGTTAATTAAAGTAAAAGGGTAATAAACTGGCTATCCATGACTCACAGATTAATACTATCTATTTAATAAACATGCTATTACAAGATATGCTTCAGGAAGTAATAGTTAAGACCTTTATAACTGAAGAAACAGCTGAAGATAAAGAAAGACTAGAGAGAGTTAAACAGAGTATTACCAAAGTAAAAGGAGTAATCTGCTAATAGCTAGAGAGCAATAAAAAAGAGTAAAGACTTAAACAGCTATATAAAGATATAGAGAAATACATGGGAGATAATAAAACCTATAAGAAACTATAGAAACTAGACAATATATAGGACAGTAATAATAAACAAGAAGGATACTTCACAGACCTTAAGAAGAGGTTAGATTACCAGCTGAGTATAAAAAATAAATTAATAAAACCTTAAGAAATATAAGAAGAGCAGAATAACTTAACTACTAAAGAACTCCTTCTAGCCTATAAGTATTACAAAGAGCTAGCAGTAACTAATAACAGGAACACCTGTTAAAGAGATTAAGAAAATAATTAGGATACTCTATAAGATAAGACAGAGAAAGACATAGATAATTATAACTATAATTACATGCCTGTATTAGTAAAATACTGGGAAGAATTAGGAAAGATATAGCAAGATTATATCAATAAATATAAGAAGTATTATAAATAGATATTCCAAGAATACAAAGAATACAGAAAAGTTAATATTAAACTTATTAAGAAATATAAATAATTATTAACTGGAAAAGAACTAGGATTATATAATAGGAAAATAGAACACATGCTAGACTGTAGATATTAATACTATCTAACTCAGAACCTAAAAATACACAGATAAATTTATTAGTCACTGTACTATAACAACCAGTGCCTGCAGTATCAGTTCATGAAAAGAGCTTTTAGATAGTACCTGCTACCACTAAATATAAAGGATTTAAGCATATAAGGATGCCCCTTTAATAAGGAATAATATAACTGTAAAAGAGAAGAACCAGGGCACCCTATATACAGGTTACTACCAGCCAGTAAATATAAAGAAACATAATATATATATTATCTTATAGTATAGTTTCTATTCAGCCAAGAAGCACAAGACAGACATTTTAAATTCAGAATTAGATTCAGAAAAAGATACTAGAAGATTATCTAACTAGCTACTATAGAAAATTATAAGTTAATTATAATTATTACAAGGATAAATAGCAGAAAGACATGAGTACTATTAGACTCAGGAGTAACTAAGGAGTTTATCAGATAATAATTTATAACTAAATCAGGAATTGTGACCTACCAGACTGGATAAATAAAATAAATCTATAGCTTTAACAGAAAGATAATATATAATAGACCAGAGCTATAAACTAACCAATACAGATTAAATCAGGAGAATTCCATGAGTGGGCATCTTTAAAGATCATGCCTGCTAATAGATAACTCTATAATATAGTCTTCAGGATAACATAGTTATAATAACATAAACTAAATATCTAATAGATAACTAGATAAGTTACAATCAAGAAGCAACAGCTTGAAATAAAGAAATAATACTATAAAGAGATAAGGATTAAGGAAATCTAACAAGAGGAAAAGACACAGGAAAACCAAGTTATTACTAGGTAACCAAAGCTAAAAGAAATCTATAAGAAAGAACTTGCAGAAATCAAGGAGTAACTACTGAAGAAATACTATAGGTATATCAAGTTATTTATGAAGACAGAATATTAACTACTATAATATAAAAAGTGTTATAAAGCAAGGATACTACTTAAACCAAATATTAAGCTTACACAGGTTAAATAGTTCCAGAAGTCAAGGGACAAGCTTAAGGTTAAACAAGAATTTATTAAGGAATTCTTATAAGCAGGATACATCAGGGAATTATAATCTAAGGTATTATCACAGAACATGTTCATACCAAAAAAGAACAGAAAATAAAGAATAGTAATTAACTATCAAAAACTGAATAACATGACCATTAATAATATGAATAAGGCACTATACATGGAGTAAAAGAGAGACTTACTGCAAGGAGCAAAAATCATGACTGTCTTTAATATCTTATAGGATTACTTTAACCTATAAATGGCAGAAGAAGATATATAGAAAACAGTATTCCTTACAGACCTAGGATTATATAAATAGGTTATGGCATCTATAGAACTTACATGACTGCCTGCAGAGTTTGCAAGGTTCATAACATATATATTATAAGAATACCTTAACAAGATTATTGCTGTATATTTTAATAATATTATTGTCTACTCCAAGGATCCAAGGGAGCATGATAAGCATGTAAGACTAGTAATAGATAAAATAATAGAAGCAGGACTTATAATAAGTATAAAGAAATGCAAATTCAATGCAATAGAAATCAACTATTTAGGAATGACATTTATAATAAATAGATAGGAGATACTGCCAGAGAAAGTCAAGGCAATTCTTAATTAGCTAACACCAAAAGACAAGAAGGACATGCAAGGATTTCTAGGAATCACCAGATATATACAATATTCAGCAACTGCGTGGCCAATCATGAAGCTATTGTGAGATAACCAAGAATTTGAATGGAATAAGGAAGAACACGAAGCATTCAAAATAATCAAGCAAAAAGTCAAGGACTTGCTAATCCTCATGTTATTCAACCCAGAACTACAGTTATGGATGAAGTCAGATGCATCAGGAGGAGTGCTAGGGCTAGTGCTTGAATAAAAAGAAAATAGAAAACTGTAACTAATTACATTCTACTCAAGATAATTTACTTAAGCAGAATATAATTACAACACACATGACTGAGAGATGCTTGTAATTGTTAAAGGATTTAAGCATTAGAGACACTACCTACAGGGAGTAAAGGAGGAAGTTATAGTTTAGACAGATTATAAGAACCTAACTTATTTCATGACCTTGAAGGAATTAATCAGAAGACAAGTTTAATATAATAGGCTTAGTATTTAGCTAAGTTCAAGTTTCAAATTAAACACATTAAAGGAAAAAGGAATATTACTACTAATATACTAAGTAGATAACTGGACTATATAGTTGATATCAAGAAACTAGAAATAAATATACTGAAGAATAAAGACAAGGTGTTATAATTTAACCAAGATACTCAGCTTGCCACTATAATTATAATTAATAATTATAAATTCCTAGTACAACTTAAAAAGGAGTAGAAAGAGAATAAGTCCTTATAAACATAGAGATACAGCACAGGATACCTTAAAAAAAGAGATAGAGTCATCATGTAAAATAGAGCAATCATGGTACTAACCAGCATGGTTAAGGAAGTGATTCAGTAATATTATGACTGACCAACAGAAGGACACCAAGGGATTAAACACATAATAGAAAAGTTATAATATGCATACTTTTTCCTATAAATATACTAACAGGTTTAAGAATACATACTTACATGTAAGGAATGCAATAGGAATAAATAGTCAAGATACCACCTGTATAAGAAGATATAGATACTAGAGATACTAGGGAAACCATAGAAGAGTATTACAGTAGATTTTATTCAAGGTCTACTACTATTAAAAGATCTGATTACAGCAATTACCTACACAGACATAATAGTAATTATATATAAGCTTATAAAGTATATAATCATATAACCTACATAAAAATAACTTACTATAGATCAGCTAGCACTGCTGCTGCTATAAGGTATTTATATAGACTGGATTACTACTACAGATCATATCTAACAGAAACAAGCTATTTATATCTAAGTTTTAATAAATAATTGTGGAAGCATGTAGCATGTAATATAATTTATTAACAGTAAACTATCAGTAAACAGACAGACAACTAGAAAGGATAATTTAGTCAATTAAACAATACTTACAACACTATCTTAATTAGAACCAGGATAATTAGGTTAAGCTGTTACTAATAGCTTAATTTATAATTAATAGTCGGTGCTGTGGCGTAGTGGTAAAGTCACAGAGGCAACACCCGTTCTGGCACGGGAGGTTGGGGGTTCGAATCCCCCCGCCGGCACAACATTACCACAGTCACGTGACTGGTAGATAAGATTGG
>JAPDEH010000209.1:0-15214 GCA_027569075.1 Aspergillus asperescens | reverse complement strand
GGGTTAGTAGAATGAGTCGGAATAACCGGTTACCATAGTAATTAACTAGTACAACGGTTCCAATGATACATCCTTTCACTAGCGTAGTTACTAGCTCTTTGGAAACTTTTGGTGCACTCCTCCGTACGGTGAACTGATACTACATACCTTCAATGTAACCTTAGGATGCTGGAGGATGGGCCCGGAATTCTGACTCTAAGCTAGTGCTTGCCAAGTCATCAACAGTGAATGTAACTGGTAGGGATGTTCCTCCCCACATGGCATTTTATAAAGAAATGAAAATTTCAAAAAAAAAAGGAAGCTTTGTTGCATCTCCAGGCTCTATCCATCTGTCTCTCTTGCCTCCGAAAGAAGTGAATCATGGCGAAACGTGAACATCACAACCTGACTGGGGATTCCAGACCAAGCAAAAAATCCAAGAGTGCGAAACATACAAAGAAAACTGATTCTGAAGTTCTACCGCCGCCTTACTCCCAGTCTCCTGCTCTTGATAATGTCCCTCAAGCAGAAATCAACCAATTTTTCTCTGACCATTCCATCAAGATAACGGATACCTCACTGGATAATTCACCTCTGCGCCCAATAATATCATTCTCATTTCTGCCTCAAAGCAATCAAGAGCTCTACATCCCGCTGGACGGCTTCGCCTCGCCAACCGCTATTCAGTCTGCAACATGGCCACTCCTGTTTGCAGGCCGCGATGTGATTGGAATCGCGGAAACCGGAAGTGGGAAAACTATAGCTTTTGGCCTACCGTGCTTGAAGAAGGTACTCGATTTGAAGAAAATTAAGAGGAAACAAAAGCCATACCAGCCATTTGCAGTGATAATCTCCCCCACGAGGGAGCTTGCAATGCAGATTTATGACCAGCTTGTGAAATTTGCAGGGAGAGTGGATGTTCAGGTCGCCTGTATATTTGGCGGGGTTAGGAAAGATGAACAGCGCGAGGCTCTGAAGTCCGCCGCCGTTGTCGTTGCGACTCCTGGAAGGTTGAAGGATCTCCAGAATGACGGCTCCTTGGATCTTGGCAGGGTTAAGTATCTCGTTCTGGACGAAGCAGATCGTATGCTAGACAAAGGATTTGAGCAAGATATCAAGGACATCATCTCTCCCATGCCAGTGTCTAAACGTCAAACCGTTATGTTTACGGCCACCTGGCCCCCTGCCGTCAGAGAACTTGCGTCAACGTTCATGGCATCTCCGGTCACTGCCACTATCGGTGGTGACCCTTCCGCAGATCCGCGTGCAAACACTAGGATCAAACAGGTTGTTGAGGTGGTAAAGCCTATTGAAAAAGAGCAAAGACTCGTACAAATCCTCAATAAGCACCAACGCGGAACCTCAGACAAGGTGCTGGCATTTTGCCTGTACAAGAAGGAAGCAATGCGTGTCGAAAGACTCCTTCGAGCGAAAGGCTTCAAAGTTGCGGGTATTCACGGTGATTTAAACCAGCAAGAGAGATTTAAAAGCCTCGAGGCTTTCAAGTCAGGTGCAGCCACCGTTCTTGTTGCAACCGATGTGGCGGCTCGTGGTCTCGATATACCCCATGTGAAGCTGGTTGTAAATGTTACATTTCCTCTCACTGTTGAGGACTACGTGCACCGAATTGGCCGGTATGAGGACATTCGTTCGTTGTTTTGACTTCCCGGCTAACGCTGTTCTTCATTAACAGGACCGGTCGTGCTGGGGCTGATGGGCATGCCATAACTCTATTCACGGAAACCGACAAGGCCCTGTCTGGCGGGTACGTAGCGTGCCATCTTTGCCAGATTTGTTTTCTAAATCCTTCCGTATACTTTACTGATACATCACAGATTGATCAACGTCCTGAAAGCAGCGAACCAAGAAGTACCCGAGGATCTACTTAAGTTTGGTTCTACTGTGAAGAAGAAGCAGCATGACGCATATGGTGCCTTTTTCAAGGATGTCGAGCCAGGCAAGGCGGCTACAAAGATTGTGTTTGATGACTGACTTTAATCCACCTTAATCTGTTCTAATTTAGACCCCTCTTTTTTTGATTTCAAAAACCGATAGACCTTGATGTAATGGGCCATGACGTGCTCTCTCTCGCAATACAGCCTGCAGATGTCAATAAATTACGTGTGCTCTTCGCATAGAACCATTCACTTACACTAAAAGAACATAAATACCCCCCACCATGAATGGAATTAAATCTCCATGTGAATTTATTCTACACCCCCATTCGGATAATAGAACGGCCGCGATGGCCCCAGCGGCATTGGTTGGGGCTCGGGGGGTGAACTCATTCAAGCACAGGTCCAATCTGTACTGGCGTAAATATCGACGGACGAAGGCGAAGCTCCAGATTATCCGAACAGACATGTTCACAATATTGGCGTAGACCAGGCCACGGGCGCCCAATCCGCCTATTGACAGAAATAGATAGGCCGCGAGCGCAAAACATGCTGAAAACAACCCCATCCATGCAGCTTGCTTTCGGAGTTCCGCTGGACTCGCAGCCGAAGAGACAAATGCTTCGCCGATACCATTGAAAGCCAAGAAAGGAATATAGTAGCAGTAGAGAGCGAGTAAGCCATCAACTTCCGGCGCAGTCCACCGCCGCCCACACAAGATATGGAGCGCCTTGGGGGCTAAAGCTGGACCCAGGGGAATTATCAAGACCGTTATCATCATGTATCCCCTCATCACACTCAGCAAATGGGCCTTAGCGGTTGTGATGTTGGCCTCCTGGTTCTTGCTTCCTTTGGCGCCAAGGAGTGACGAGAAGATAGTCCTACTACTCTCTTCAATTGGCTGGAACAGGATGCGAGCTATTAGACCACCATAGTTGGCAGCCAGCGCATATATGCCCTGGTCCTGTAAGCTCGTCATGGCGGCAAGAATCATCGAGTCCCCCTGGGTTAGCAAGTGTTTTACCACTGATTGGAAGAAAACGTTTGCGGACAATGTCATCAAGCGCCATGAGAATCTATCTCCGATGTATTCTGAGCTGTCACTAGGGACGGTTACTTTCTGCTCGATTATAGATGTGGGATTGGGAACCTGATGTCCTACCTCGAGCTTATCCGGGAAGGCAATAAGGAGAAGCGCCAATTGCCAGATTGCTGTAGTGCAACAAAGGAATAGCCACAAAAAGCCATGAGCGCATAGGATAAGTACCCCAGCGCAAAGGGCAGGGAACCAAGACCGTGACCATATCGCACAGCCCATCTGGATATCCCGCATGTAACCAGACTTTTGAAAAACGAGGCACTTATTTCAACAGCTGCTCGCTTTCTGTACAGCATGTACTGCTGTACTACTGCAAAAATGGGTTCAGAGCTAAGCTCAACGAGTGAAGCAATAGCTGTGATCGCCACACTTATATGGCAGTATGGCGTTTCCAAGACTTCCTCAGAAGCAAAGTGCACATAAAACGTAGAAAACGCCGTGGCTGTTAAGATCCCCATGCCGATACTCAAGTAGGACATGTTCACTATTGACTGAGAGGATGTTGCTTGGATCTTTTGTTTTTCCTGCTCCTTCCTCGACGAGACCGCATCGTTCTCTGCAGTAAGAGAATACGCAGATGGAGGCTGCAGTGGCTGCCTCTGGATCGCGACTCGTATACTTTCCCTGGAGAAGTACAAAATCGAGATCAAAAGCAATTCAAGTTGCGCTGAGATCCCCAAAATGGATGGGGATAAGCTTCTCAGTATCATCTGATTAGAGGCAAAAATGAAGAGCCTAGAGGCCAACTGCACGAATATCAGGATAGTAGTCCCAGACATTGCTGATGCCAGCATGCTGCTGGCATTTCTAGCTGGCTGAGACATGCTGGATAGTTATCCAGACTAGACGTCTATCGGAATCGTAGTTTACGAATGTCGTGATGGTTTTGTTTTTGTCTCGAAAGATGTGGTAAGTTGGTGCAAGCCAGGAGAGGAACACGATTGTTGATGTGGACATTACTCCCTTGTTCCCACACCACCTGCAATAGCAAGAGGTTGCGTCTTACTCTGCCGTTGGAAATCCAAGAGACCTTAAAAAGAAATTTCCCTTTAATAGGGCTACTATTGTCATTTTAGTGTATGGATGTCTATCTAATAGTGCTTCGCTATTTGTACTTCCAAGTCTTTGAAAAATGTGGCAATCAGTATTTTACATTCGCAAATGGCGACCATTACCTTGACCTGGATGGGTCAAGCTTTCTTGGACTGTTTTGCGCTCCAAGTACAGTTCGATTTTGGCGCCGCGTTGCGCCGTAGGTTCGGCGCAAAAAGCTGCTTGCTTTGGATCCGAGAAATCATAAAGCATTTCCCCCCCCACCATTATTTAAAACCTTTATTTATTTTTGGGCACATTCCATGCTTCGAGAGACTGTGGATTAAAAAGGCGTTCTACTCTGAGAATCCGTTTCAATGAAGCGAATAACGATATACAGTCGCCAATATCTAGAAAGGGGGAAGGAAGAAAGGGTATCCGCCATTCTTCGCCCTGAAGACACTCAGAAGGAAGCTGTATGTTCCAAGTAGCACAGCTCCCCAAATGATCACGGCCACCTGCTGAGACTTGTTGTCCGCAATGCGAGGGACCTTCATAGCTAATGCTATCGCAGAAAAGGAGAGAACAGCATCTTGGACGATAGATGTTAGTTCACTTGTGCTCTTGAAATTGGGAGAAATGGGAATGAGGAGACAAGAGTAGAGGTAGCTTACATATCGCAGCAACAATCTGCGTTTCCATTCCGAATTGGTTTGAAAACCCGCTAGCAAAATAGCTGATGCCACCCCTCCCGTCCCCGACAACATATGGGACTTTGCGTATGTGATTGAACATGTGACCGCTGGTGAATAGAAGAATAGCAATTAGGCTAAACGCAGCCCATAGGTTGCGATTTCTTACAACTGGAAGGACATAAGGTGACAGGACGGTAAACAGGCTCATGACCCCCATCAGAATTGTGATTCCCGAGACAATTCTCATGTAATTGATGGGGCGGACGAGCGGTGGTTTTGGTCCATCAGGGAGATGGCGGTTGATCCAAGCATAGACTTGGTCAGCGGAAATAGGACTATGAAAATGATGGCTGTCAGCCCGATGTTCCCACCAATGTGTGCGATGTAAACAAAACGGCCTCACCCGCTAAAGTCAAATCGTAATGGATTGTCGTCAACTTTGGCGTAAGGCCCGACGGTTGGAGGAAAGACAAGAAGGACGGGCGCAGTTTGAAGCATTAACTGTGTTCCTCGTTAGCCAAGAAAGTATGTGAAGTGCTCTGTTGCATACTCTTTGGAACACTGCTTTGCCATTGCTAAAGTCGAGAGTACCGAACAGCAGCTTGAGGTCGTCAAGCTTGCTCCCTTTGTTCCAGCTTCGTGTAATAAGGTCAAATTCAGGTTGGAAATCGCGGCAGAGCACACATCCAAATCGGGCTTCCATAGCTGTCAAGATCACTGCAACATAATAGTCACGAGGCCTTGAGGTTATGTCATCGTAGGACGATTCATCGAGCTGAATGGGCTTGAGGTGAGAAAGCGATTGATACTGTTCGAACTTGTCGGGACTCGATGACGCGGCGAGTGCGATGGGGATTAGGTAGAGGAGCGAGGCAATAAGGGGGAAGAGCTTCATCTTGACACAATGATCATACAACAGTTATATTCAAGAGCCTATTGGCACATACGGAGCAAGTCAATAGCCCGCAATAGATGAGACCACGAGCATCTGAAGAGTTGAATGTTTGGCAGGAGGTGCATTTGCATCGTGATGTTGGCGAGTCTTAGAAGTTACCTAGGTGTCCACTACGCGCGGCGGGCCCACTGGGGTTTTTCCTTCCGGCCTGCGAGTTGATCCTTGTTTACCAGCTAAGTCCCATTTAGTGCTAAATATTGGTAGTGCTTTTATCACACATCTCTTGTGGCCGAATGTACTTAACATACACATTTTTTGCATTGGTGCCTGGTTGCATTATACGCAAGCGCCAAAATGAAACTCCTAACACACGAACCAGAATATGCGGTTGAAGATGATGTAGGTGTTTCCTGCACAGACGCCACCGAGGCTGACGCGGATTTCCCAGTATCGAATGGCCATTACAACAGCGCGATTCGAAAAAGAATATGACCGAGTCCATGCGCATACAATACAACTTCTAGATGCCGAGCGTGACCGAGTGCATTGCATGGAGAGACTGCTTCTCCGTATTGAAAATGAAAGCTTACAATTGCAAGTAAATCAAACAGGAAAGGAGTTGATTCAGGCTAGGGAGGCAGAATCCAACACCCGTCTCCAGCTTGATGGCGCCATGAGAGGACTTGATCATTTCCAGGTTATCACTCAAGCATCGTCGCGTGAAATAGAAAAGCTCCGTGTACGTAATGCACGTTTGATACCTTTAACGATCTGGCTTCTAACATTCTCTGTAGTGTGAACTTGCCTCGTTGAATGCGGTTGCTTCTGATTCCCATAAACTACAATCAGAAAAAGTTCGCCTATCCAAAGAAGTGTCGAGCATACAAGCTGAAGTCGAGAAACTGAGGTCCCAAAACACTTCCGCCAATACTGTCCTTGCAGAAAAACAAGCTGTTACTCGGCAGCTAAATGCCCTTGAGGTACAATTGGAGAACGAGAAACGCGCACATGAGCGTGTACTAGCCAAACAATCCCAACAAATGGAGGAGGTTGCAGCACTTGCTTCCAAGCTCGAAGAAGCGCGATGGGAACTGGAACTAGAGCGCCGCCACAGACAAGACAGTATCATGCAGAAAGGCACCACAATAGCGGCTTACTATCAACCACCTGTTGCGGGAAAAAATGGAGGCACTAATACAAACTCCGTGGCCGCGAAAGACCGCCACCATGAAGAGACCCCAGTTCAGCAGCAAGAAAGTCGGAGCAGCGCCATAGCTAAGGTTCCCACAGGGAGAAGTGGAGTTCGACCCCAAAAGCTTACAAGTCGCTTGCACCCAGAGTTGACAATTGCAACCCCCGGGGCTGTTCGTGCGCGAGATCAGCAGAAGCGAGTCTCTACATTGCCTGGTGATAAATCATCATTTTCAATAACGCCTTTCTTAAACCGCACCACTGGGCTTGGGGAATCGTCGACGAGCTCAGATGACGAGCTTAATGAATCCAATAGTGCTGGTGATGATAAACAACCACTCGACCTATATAGTCGCAATGGGCACGAAACTAATACGACGACCGCACATCCCAAACAGCTGAAGCCACTGGCCACGAAACAGCCTTATAAGCCAGCAAGAATGCCTACAAATGCTGCTTTGGATGGGGATACAAGGAACAAAGCGAAGCAGAAGATACTGGATAGTCCTGATGGGGTTGGGAGTTACCAGGTCCCACTATTTCCGGCCGGCCAAAAACAGCCCCTCCCCAAAAAACGAAAGTTGGGATTGCAGCGTGATAGAAGCTTATTTGATGAGGATGAGGACGATAATACCTTGCAGGACACTAGAAAACTGGGGCGAAAACTTGCTGGTACAGGACACACAAGCTTAGCTGGAAATCGCGCATTCGCTGGGCCAGTGGGATTCTCGCCTTTAAAGCGAGATAGAAAACGATTTTGAACCATAGCAGTACATCACAATGTATAGTGTAGGAGTGCATGTAGCCTGAACAGCAGCTGGCCTCGAATTCAAAACCATCTCCTTTCCTATCCGACATTTTTCATAAGTATGGGCCAGACCTTATATACCCGAGTGTGAAGTAGATATATATTAATATCCGTTTATATAGGAACCTAGAAGGCATTTGCTTTTCTGGAGCCAAACCTATACAGGTAATGCCTTGGCAAGGCCGAAGAGGATCATTGAAAATCCGGACTTCCCGTGGACCCACGAACAACAATGCTGTGGGTCAGCTCCACGACGAGTAGGTAGATACCGTATGGCATGTACAATAATTGCCTCTTCACATATCCCGTCCTCGGCCATGGCCCTACTACTACCTGCAAGGCTTAGTGACCACACCATCTGTATCTACAAAGTCCAGCAAATTTTACAAAAAAGGGTTTCGTCATCTAAACGATGGCAAGCGCGCCAGCTGAAAGATCACTTTACGCGGGAAGCAGCTGTTCAAGGACTCAAAAGTCGAGCAGCATTCAAGCTTTTGCAGGTACCTAGAAGGCCATACTACCCCGTCAATTGTATAAATTCTAACATTGTTATCTCATTCACAGATAGATGAAAAGTATCGCGTTTTCAAGAGTGGCCAAACCGTGGTCGATTTAGTATGGTCACCCTCGAAACTAATACGCAAAAAGTTCAATTGTTAACGCTTGAGTATCAACTAAAATAGGGATACGCTCCAGGCTCATGGTCACAAGTATGCATAGCAGCCTTCCCTGAAGATTTGTCCTCTGGTTGACTTTCTTATAGGTGGCATTGACGCGAACCCAGCCCAATGGCAGGGTTCTCGGTGTCGATATAATCCCAAGTCAGCCGCCGAAAGGCGTGTCTACCATCCAAGGCAATTTCCTAGACTCCGAGGTCCAAGCTTATGTCCGGGACTTTGTGCGCAATCCTCGGAGGGGTAGACCCTACTTTCAAGGAGTAACTCGAGATGTCCACTGCCTTGAGGGAACTGTGGAGTCTGTACTGGAGGCAAGCCCTACCAGTGATAGTCCGGGAGACGAGAAATCCGGGGACGGTTACGATGGCTGTTCAGATGCCCAGAGAACGGTAGATGTAGTTCTTAGTGATATGTCCGCTCCCTGGTATCAAACAACTGGATTCTGGAAGAGAAGTCTAAGTAATCCCTATCACAGGATGATGAATACTAGCGGGGTGACCTTTAAAGATCACGCTGGCAGTATGGTGAGCAAAACCCCGCCTGATCGACCACCAGGATGCCCCCTCAAGCTTCTTCCGTTCTGGATGGAGCTTGACCATGACCGTGCCTTCCTTATTGGGGAGTTGAGCATGGGAACCGGCGCTGCGTCCCCTACTCGTCTATTCGATGATCTCCATATACTAACTTCTTGAAGGACCTTTGCCGTGCTGCTTTAGAGTTCAGTTATGAAGTTCTCAAGGCTGGTGGACACTTTGTGTGCAAGTTTTACCAAGGAGCCGAGGACAAAGATTTGGAGAAGCAGTTGAAAGTCTTGTTTCAAAAAGTGCACAGGCTCAAACCAGAATCATCGCGCAGTGTATGGAATTTGCTAATCAGCTTGCAATATTGGTGACCCGACTAACCTCGCCAGCAGGAATCCAGGGAGGCATACTTCATTGGTCTCGACCGTAGATCCCACGCAAAAAAGCAAGAGGTACTCTCGGACACTTAAAAGTTAAAGGACCTTGAAGGCGTCAACACGCCTCTTCCCCGCGACCTTGAAATACCGCATAAGGTCTATATGCGCTCAGTTCCCCGCTATCTCTTCCAGTCCCGAATCTTCGTCCCATTCGATGTCGGCTAATGTTGCTTCTGCCGTCTCTTGGACCTTCGAGGAATCAGCAAATTGTACAACGACAAACGGAGGGATGACAAACCTCTTTTAAGCCGCTCAGCTCTTCAACGTAACCTACTTCGTTCAATGCTCTTTGCACAAAATTCCAACCTTCTTTTCTGTACTCATTTATGATGTTTCCGGAACATGCGCTACAACATTTGTAGCTTCGGCCTACGACAGAGACATTCTCGAACGTGGATAGGAAGCCTCTGATTTGATGCGGCACAAGACCGAGAGGATGGCCATTTTGATTGTTATCCTGAGTTCGGGGGGCTCCCGCGGAAGCTCCTAGTGGATGCTGAAGAAGCGAGACTAGCAACTCTACCAAAAGAGCCGACGCTATGGCAGCTACTCCAGGTCGAGTGACAGTGCACTGCTGGTCAAGCGTCTGGTCCTTCTGTGACTATATGACGATTTAGCAAGAAGCTACGAGATCTCAAGAAACGACTCACGTTCAGTGGTGCAACGACATCGTTGCAGAAATAGCATCCAAGCTCTTCCCCCGAGTTTCCGTCATTTGCAACGCCATGGCGCATCACAACGAAAGTGTCGAATCCTAGCGCTGCATTCATAACGATTTTTCCTGCCGCCTTCCCCATCACTGTTGGTAACCAGCGCGATTCCCGCGTATCCATCAGGAGAAAAATAGCGTCATGATCGTCTATGAGCTTTTTGAGGACTTCGAATTCCGTTCGTGTCTTCTCCCCGTCTAATACGGGGTGGCCCGCCATTGGAACAGCTAGTACGTGGCCAACAGAATCGATGCCTGGGTAGATTTCCGACAAAGCTTGGGAGGCCCGATACGCCTTCTTCGCACCGCCTTCTAAACAGTCGGCGAAATTGAAAAGTGGCTGCCTCACCGGGTTTGAGAATGACACAGATCCGTTATCTACGAATGTTATCTTCCTTACTCCCCATGCCTGACCGGTCGTGTTAGCAATTCACCAGAGAATTGTAGACTATAAAAACCCGTACCATTAAATTCCGAGCAACGTAGCTTCCAAGGGTTCCCGCTCCAAGCAGAAGGCATTTTGTATTTTTGATTTTCTCAAGCTCAAGGCTCGGGCTGATCCGCCATTTCATAAGCTTAAGGTTGAGGTCAACCGACTGATCGGCAAGTCTTGATAATAGAAATATGATCAGTGCCTGTACCAATCCATTTGCTTCAGTGTTACGGTACCTTTTAGGATCTAAGTATTCCGTGAGGTCAACAATTCTTCCCGCCAGCTTCCCCGCCGGATTACGCTCCCATCCCGTCACCTTAGGCATTTCGTTGTCATTGGTCCGCGACTCGACTGGTTGTGACGCCTTTAACCATAGTGTTATCACGATGCTGCGACCCTGGTCACGCTGGGATGGCCCATTGCGGTAGCCCAATATCTGGGTTTTTGCAACCCCCCACCGTAGTTTCATAAGGACAAGCAAATTCCGTAACATCCAGCCAGGGGCTTCGTCGTAATTTGAGGGATCAACAAAGCACGTGAAACAGTCCTCGAAGTCTGCGCCCTCAAAAAAACCATACTCGTAGCTTGAAAGAGGTGCAATCCTCCAGGAGACAGCATGGCCATCATGAGCCCTAATCTTCCGTGCTAGGAAAAACCCTCGTTGCCGAGCATCTACACCACGAGCCCACTCTTGCACCGCTTCGGCGAGAGCCGAGTTCTCGGCACTGGGTAAACAGTTTGCTTGTGTTCGTCGTTTCTCCGCAGATTTCGGATCTGAACTCCCGTTTCCGTGCTCGAGGGGGACCCAGGAGGGGTCAGAATGAAGCGCGGGGAATGCAAACCAGTAATGGAACTTATATTTCTTGAGATCGGCGTAGGAGAGGATGATGAAGGAGGACAGCAGAGAGGGACATGAATAGATTGTGCCGTCGTTGATAGCATCCCATATCTGGAGCCACAGGATTATTACTGCTTTGGTCGGACGGTAATCGCGACTAAACTGACCGTTTTCCCGGACTGCTTGAGCATGCCCATCTTGTCGATGTTTGCATACTCCTCAATAGTGTTGACGTTCTTTATGATACCCTCCGCTCGGTAATAGCTAGTGGGCGCACTGTATTGTAACTAGTTAGAAATGTGTCTTAACCCATAGGCTATATTGAGGAACTTCGGGCTCACTCATTGCTGATGAGGGCATTCCCATGTATTTGCATTCTGCATGAGGCGTTCGGAGGGTCTGCGGGGCGTATCTCGTAAAGTCCCAGAACTTTGCGAGCAGAGTCATCGAGCTTGTCATGGTTGATCTTATGGGACGCTAGGGCAGTGTAGAACGGAAGTTCTATATCTGAAACAAATGGAGTATACTGCATGGTTGCCGTTGATGGACGACTTTTTCGAGTTGTAGCTATAGTCGGATTGTGTTATGCATGCCTGTCAGTGTCAGATGGCTGGTTAGTAGTACTCTGTAGATGACTGGTCTTGGTGGGGTAGACAGCCACAGTATAAGCCGAGTTCCACGCTTCGCAGCTGCGTTGACAAGACTGATCAACCAGTATCTATGGGGATTCCAAGAAAGTATTTACCAATTTATTCTCAGATGTGGATAATGATAACGGGTATGGAATCAAGTTGGACAGCGATAGAGGATCTTGTTTTGATGAGCATGAATCGTGTCACCGTGTGACTTGGTTGTCCCTAGACAGTTACGTCACTCTCAGAGACGGGAAATGGTGTCGTGACCTGGACTTAGAGCACTCTGATGAACTAAAAAGTAAGTACTGCTGACTTACTCCTGGTACTAGTACTTAAGTACCTCTCGAGGCGCTGCAATGTACACCGTACTCCCGATAATAGCAGCAGATACTCCGTATTAAATATCCTCTAAATAGGTATGGGCGAATTTATGGTAAGGTTGTTCAACCCTCTTTTTTACCTTGATACGGAGCACAGACGGTGCGAATTAAAAAGCGGAATATTCTGTATACTCAGTACGGGTAAATAACCTTGGAACAAAAATTGCAATCCAAATCAATCTCGGAAAGAATACTTACTACTTAGTACTACTATGGTGCTATATAGTACTGACTACTCTGTACTAGTATACAGTGGGAACAAATAATCCTAGTACCGTGGACCACATAAAACTCGCAGATTTGCATGGTAACCCGAAGCAAAAAGGGGGCCTGTTCCTGTGAATAATACCCATGTACTTTTTTTCACCTTTTTCACGCCTTTGTTTGGTAAACCTACTAAAGCACTACTACTTAGTAGGCTTAACAAGAGTTGCCAACTGTCGAGGTTGTCTTCTGATAATTGCAACTTCCTTTTTTATTTTTTTTTATTTTTTTTTTTTGCAATACCAGATGACATACTAGTACCCATTCGCAAATCTAAGTACTGTATCTCTCTGATCTTTATAACTCGTCTTCTCCCTCCGCCGTTTCTTTCTGGCTTTATGCCCTCACACGGACACCAGGGGAACAATGCTAATTGGTCTATGTGGAGGTCAGTCGGCTACAAAGCGCCCTGGCCGCTGGTGGAGGTTGCCTGACAGACTAACTGATGTGAAATCCTCAAGGTATCTGCTCGGGAAAGAATGCTGTGGCAGAGTATCTGACTCAACACCAAAACTTCCGGCGTCTCGAAGTGAAAATCGGCGCTCCTCCGCAGCCTGTTGACGATCTTCGACTACAGGACTATGGCTTGACGGATAATACAATCGACCAGACCTCGTCATTACAGTTTGAAACGGTCGGGTCGCTTCTCGACTTCGCAACAAAGAGATGGCAAGAATACTGGGTTACTACCCACATTTGGGATGCCTCCACGCTAGACCATTTTTTACAGCGGCCATTCTTTCTTTTGGTGAGCATTGATGCTCCGGTCAGTCTGCGATGGAAGCGCTTCGCGGATAGGTTAACCAGCACTTGCACTTCGACCTCTAAAATACTCGCTAATTTACATTCTAGATGTCGAAGAAGGCGGCTTGACCCTCCTCATTTAGAAGACTTTGTTCTTTGGAACGATAAGCAGCTGTACGAGAAGGACATCGGCCGGGCCTTTGTAACCGACAGAGCACAAGTCCGACTTTTCAATTCGTCATCCTCATTGAATGAACTACATGCTGCTCTCAAGACACTCAACTTGGCCGACGAGCAACGTTTACGCCCAAACTGGGACCAGTATTTCATGGAACTGGCATCTCTTGCTGCACAGCGAAGTAACTGCATGAAACGACGAGTAGGCTGTGTTCTTGTTAGAGAATGCCGCGTCATTAGTACTGGCTACAATGGAACTTCACGGCACCTCAAAAACTGTAATGAGGGTGGATGTATGGCGCCCTGAAACAGTAACGAAGATAATTTGCTTACGCTCTCTTAGGCCCGAGGTGCAATCATGGGGGGGAAGGAGGGGTTGGCTTGTCCACATGTCTTTGTCTTCACGCCGAGGAAAACGCTCTATTAGAGGCCGGGAGAGAGCGCATACGAGAGGGTGCAATACTATATTGCGACACGTAAGATCCTTTTATCTTCCCCTGCTGGTTCTATAAACTAAGGCTACTTTCCCAAAGATGTCCGTGTTTGACCTGCACTGTCAAGATCGCACAGGTCGGTATCTCAGAAGTAGTATACTCACAAAGTTATAATATGGACCGTGATGTGTGTAGACCCTATTCTTTTTGGGAACTTCAGCTGAAAAGAACTAGAGCGCAGAAATCCTTGAAGCAGCCGGGATACGCCTCCGACAGTTTTCTCCTGTAAGGTTTCACTTTCACCACTTTCCACTGAGAGATGCTGAACATCTTGCAGCCTCGAAATGGCCTTATTTACCTTGAAGGGTCAGGAAATAAACAATAAATCTTGTTTTCAGCCACGTATCCAATGATCAGGTCAATTAGATTTAAGGGAATGATGTATCCTTGTATCTACATTTCTGTCATATACCAGTATCATGTCTAAAAAACAACCTCGCGTCTCCCAAATCGACCCCTACGTTTCAGGGCTTTCGGGCCTGATTTTAACATCATTTTGAAGCGCCTATCGAGCATACCAACTCCTCCAATTCTCTTGACTTAAAACCCCCTATTCTCATATCGTTTTGGTGGTTGAATCCTACCCCTGACGGTGAAAAACTTTTTCGTTGGGGCGGGTAGTTCTGCCACCCCCACCGCCCACCTCGGGAGCCAAGGGCAACTCTGCCTCAGGCAACCAACCAGGTCCCTGCGTACCAGTGCTACCAGCAACGGAATAGCCCTATAGCCAAGCTATACCTATATCCTAGCAGTACCACTGGCTGACAAGGCTTCTAGCAACATTTAGTACTATCTATAGGGGCCACCTACCTAGAAAATACTACTAGACCTCTACTAGAGGCCCCTAGAACTGTATAATAGCCAAGAGCCTTGACAGGAGAGGCCAGGGGCTACAGGGCTAGCTACTACACATATCTTAGCAGTTATTTCAGGTGTCTGATCTGCAAATCAAAGAAAAACACCCCTAGCACATGTACTAGCTAGTTTACTACCTTTTTTTTTAAAAAAAAGCAGTGAGATTTTTTCCTGAGTTTTACTTTACTAAAAACAGGAAACTGGATTCCTAGTAGAACCATCTTTTAATCTGATATAAGAATAAAGAGAATTCCGAGCTATCTTCCCAGCCCTACCAGGACCAGCCAGCTGGCACCTATTAGGATTTGGTATATAAAAGATAGGGATAATATTTATTTTTATTTATTCTTCCATATTAGAGAGCATTTTTCAGTCAAAGACTATGCATGCTCTACCTGCCACCTCTAGGCAGCAGGATTTCACTCCTTTCTTAGATACAGGTAGCAGACATATATG
>JAPDEH010000208.1:0-15336 GCA_027569075.1 Aspergillus asperescens | reverse complement strand
ATAGCACATCATTGCGAAGCTGTGCCTCTTTTCGCTCGGCATTCGTGACGGCATCAGCTCGGGCGGAGAGAAACTTCACGGACTTGGGGAGGCTCCAGCACAGTATCACCCAGACAAAAATTGCCGCTAAGGCAGTGTATGAGTCAAAGCGTGCTAGATACCAAATAGAACCTGTTATATCAACAATAGATGGCAAGATGTCAAAGGGCATTTGAAGTATCACCCATGGAACAGAATTATGCTGTTTGATAGCCAAGCTCCGTTCATAGGTACTTTTGTCTTGGTGGTAATCTGCTGAGAGTGCCATGATGCGCTGGAATGCCGGCATACAAAGAGTGGCCTCTGCGTGGTGCCTGATGTAGTCTTTGAAGAATCTTTTCAAAGGCTGCAAGAAAATCGGGGAATTAAGCCATCTATAGGCAAACCATTTACCAAGTTCCTTTGGCAGCATATCTTTCCCGTCACCCATCAATCTATCCACGACAATACCGTATTGTCGCGGAATCAAGATGTTCAGAATCCTCTCAACGAGAAGGCAGATAGCCACCCCTAATACTTGAGCCCACGGGATCCTGGCCGCGCGTATAAGGGCCAAAACCTCATAAAGATGCAACATTTAGTCTCTGTTGTTATTGGCGCTTTTGCAGTCTGGCTTGCGGAGACACAGCTGCGCCTTCTTGTTCTTCTGGCTGCGGTGAGCCCTTAACAGTAAATATATGCCAAAGCTAGCCAGGGCTGTTAGGAGTATTATCCGAATAACATAGATGCCCATTGATACCCAGCTGATCCAGACAATACCTAAAGTAATTTCTGAGATCATGCTTAGCATGCATGTACTAAGGCACGGCAGCAGCCAAAGTCTCTTGTTAGACAGGAGACACGCGAGGCCTCCCCAAACAAGAGCAGCACAACTGAGTATGTCTATAATTAGGATCGTGAGTATCATTCCACGTATCCAAGGCAGGGGATACTTACTGTGGCATCACCTTGCCATATTTTCCGAGTTATCGCATAATGGACATAGCACATTGTTTCAATGACCTATGCATCTGAGCACCGCAAATATTCCTCTTAGTAGACATTACTTACATATGTCAAACTGATTCCAGCTAGAAGACCAACGCACCACTGATGGTGCACTATTATTTGCCTGTGGTGCGCCAGGTATCCCATACACAAGAGCAGAACTATAAAAGTAAGGGAAACAATAGCAACCGCATTAGGCTCAAGCCAATACCAGGCACAAAGTTGCTTCCTCATCTTGAGCCGAAAGACACTCGATTTGCCTGGAAAAGTAATGTTGGACTGATTCTTCGAGGGCTGCACCAGGTAACTTCAATCGTCTCTAATTTTCGACGGGAGGTACTCGGGCTGCTCTTAAATACAAGGATGATAATACCAGGATGGCGTAAATGTTGATTCTAGCCGCGAACCCAATAATCGTTGCGAGGTGCTATGAAGATAAGACGGAAAAAGAGGTCTCTTGGGAATTATTAACTTAATTACGCAGATTCTAGGCACTTCGCGATGGGCCTCTGGGCCAACTTGCTTTTTTCTTTAGCTTCCCTGGCAGAGTTTCCATGGCGGCGTAGAACCTGCACTGATTAGCGTTTTTGTTGCGCTAATCATGACAGGGATCAGCAATCTTTCTCTCCTTGAGGACTTTTGTACGGCGTGGAAGCGAGTCTGGGCCAGCGCACCTCGCCAAACATGGGCCAACTGCACGATTCCTGCCGTCTAACGCGGTGATGCTTTACGGCATGAAGAGCATTTTGGATGCAGAATTGAAGTTTGCCTGTAGATTCCATTCTCAATATCGCTAGGGAACTGTTTCGGGCTAACAATTCCCCCATCCCCAGAGCACAGAACTCGGCGACGACCCATCACGATACCCATGACTTTACCAGTCCAGGATTTTTCAAAATATCAACTGGCTCCCGAAGAACTCGAATTTCCCGTCCCTTGCCTCTTCTGCGCCGGGGAGAATGAGTGACTCACTCCCTTTTAATCCGAGCTGTCAAGTGGCGGTGCTGCCTGATAAGCAGGATAATAGCATAATGTCCCTGCTATCCTTCCCAAAATAGCGTTTCCGGGCACCTGGAAGCATATCTTAGAACGCCAAAAGCAACATGGATTAACCCTATACAGACTAAAAACTGGAATATCTGTCAGACTCCCAAGTGAGTCACCAGTAGCTACTAAGTAACAATCACTGAACAGCTTAATGCCTTCCTGACATTGTGGCAAACCACTCAATCCAAGTTCTGTAAGTGGCCACCAGTGATATCCTTCCACCTCCTGAACTTCAGGTCCATGAATAAAAAGAATATCCTTCAAAAAAAAAAAAGGCGGAAAAGGAAAGGAAGGACGAAGTACAAAGTACATTAATGGCTGGGTTCAACCGGCCAACGAACATCTCTCTCACCCGCGGACGCCCTACAATAAGCCGAGTTTAGTTTCCTGACGTGGTATCAACACTTTGACCGCCAACCGGTCGTACATCACACTGGCCCCAATTTCGGAACATCCGCCTAAGACGGCTCGGCAGTTGTCTAACTACTGACTCTAATCTCTCCCGTTTCGCTGGTTCCTGCTTCAGAAATTGGTCCAAAATTCGATCAATCTTCGGTTCCTGGAGGGACCTCCCTAGCAAGGAGCGCTCATCGATCGACATATCTGTCCGAGACGCATCGCGGCAAACTGACGGTGTAACATCCAAAGTGAAAAGAGACAAAATAGCCAGGACCAGAGGAGTGAAGTTATCCAAGGCAAGCTGAATAAATTTCGTAGGGACATGCAGTTTCTCCTCTTCATAAAAGCTTTCGAGAGCCGGCTGAGCACAATGTCGGAGATTGATGGGTAATTCAAGTAGAGGTTCTAGAGCTCTCTGGCATAACTATAAGTAAACTTAACTTCGATTGCGCGTAGAGTATCCACTGACCTCGGCTACGAGAAAGGCTATAAATGAGTAATCCAGAGAGTCCAGGAGCTTCGAAGTCTTGACTTCGAAAGCTTGTTCTTCCAACTCAACGCCCACAAAACGACAGTATCGGTTACAAAACGTGGTGCGGTTGATATGGATCTTCTCTGACGAGAAAGAATTGGATAGCTCTTCGCACTCTAACTCGGACAATTTACCTGAGAGCTCCACGGATTGTTGCAAGAACACTGTTAATGGGACTGATGCGTTAACATCCATGGTGAAAATGGAGAGAATATAAAGCTCCTGCAAACTAAGTTTGTCCTCAGCAACTTCCCGACTATACTCATATAGAGTAGCCCCTGGTAGAGTAGCCTTCGAAAATTTTCGACGGTGGTAACACTCGACCGCTAGCCGAGCCGAATGGTTCAAGGTTTGGATTGGCAGGATAGCAAATCCATCTTGACATAGCAGGGAACCATTGCCCGCCGCGGGTGAAGGTGGTGGTGTAAGTGGAGGCGCACATAGTTGTACGTAGTCAGGTGAGCTCGAGTGCTGTATATGCTAGCATCCCCATGAGTATACAGTCAACAAGAATCAGCAGACACTTACCGTAATCAGAGTCCCATTGTCACTGCATGAGTTGTCCGCCATGGTCGAAACGAGTCTGGGGTAAAGCAAACGAGACGATGCACTCGGGGGGCACTTGCGCAAGGCTGGCGTATTATATGCATGCTGACGATAAAACTGATGACTAGGGGAGCTTACAGGGATCGACAAGATATAAGACCCAGAGTGAGCCTACAGCGGGGCCCCTTCCCAGAAAGGTCATTAGACTTGGTCAATCACGCAAGGCCTTAGCTTCTGGATTATAAGCGAGCCTCTTCCAGGCCGTTCAAGGATCAGATCCTACTGGCTGCTCCTACCTTGGATCTCCCCATCAACTCTAGAGAGAAGCAAGGTGGAGCAGGCTTCTTGGAATGTTTGCGCAACAAGCCCACCTTTCCAGCGGGTTAGATCCTACTGGTTGTGTTCTCAGGTGGCTTCCATTAATTCGGCCTACACGCTGCAAATGGAGGTGTTCATCACTGGTTTCCAAGAACTTGACTCGTGGAATGAACCACCTACGTCTCAATTTTCGAGTGCGCGGGGCACTGAGTGGGAATCCCATAGATTTTCGCAATAGCATGCCCGACTAGTTTGTGATCTTAGCTAGTTCGTACGGTTTTCCATTGGTTCCAGCACAGCACCCCGGTTTGACAGAAGTACCCGGTGGCTATTTCCTTGCTGGTTTTCCTTCTCAGCATAATCTGAGTTCGATAGTGCTAGAGAAAATGTAAGCGGTCGTAGTCAAAATGGGCGATGGAGGAGAGAGCACGAACTATACGAAATTTGACATTGGAGTAGCTTTGGAGTAAGGTCACCAGCCACTTTCAATATCTTTGGGTAGTGGCCTTGAATCAACAGTTCTATAAACTGTCTCTCTTCGTCAAGTGGGAGATGCTGGAGTTTCGAATATACCAGTAGAAGGAGAAGAGAGATACCAGGCCACTTCACGCCTTTCTCAATCCGGACAATTTTGCGGCCGCGCTTTAATCTGTCATCAGAGGTTGGGCCAACAAGGCCTTGCTGCTGTAGAAGCACTCTTCCTCCTCCAAAATAGTTGGGGAGTGAGGCAGTCCATGACTGTCCTCTACTTCGGTTTCCAAGAATTTTGTCTTCTTGGAGACCTAATTTTCTCGCATCAAGCAATGGACCAATGTATTTAACAAAATTAAATCCGGGTGCGCGCACGAAACAGTCTGACTGGGGATTCTTGAGGCTGTAGATAAATAATGTCATGTCTCCCGAAAAAAGCTCATATACTTCATCACACGAATCGGATATAATCTGAAGGGTATCTCGGGCGGTAGTTATCCGTCGCTGTGGCAGCATTATTGCGTTCAAGGAGGCGAGTTCAAGAAGTGTTGTGAGGGGGAGAATTGTTGGACCATGTAAGCTTCACTCCACCAAGATTACGGTATCCCTTATCAGGCTAGTTCAAATACATTTTGGGCCGGAGCTCTCAGCCTATCCCGGTATTGCCTTATTAGGCTAGTTCAGATACACGTTGTGTGATAGCAGACACTCAGTACCGCGGTAAGTCTTAGAACAGTATTCTTTCTGTAACCAAATTTGGCTTATTGACTTAAGAAATCCCAGTCTCTTTATTTTTAGAAAGAGCCCTGAAGCACGTCCACAAAGTGCCGTGTTAGCGTCGGATGAGTCCAGTCATAAACTCAAACACATCAAGAGCAAAAATACCCCCCATCATAGGTTCTTGTGAAAATCCCTGCCAGACCATCCTAAGCCCGCCTCCTGGTGATGGTTGGACAAATGATGCACCAGTCAAAGCAATTACGTTGTCCCAATCCACCTGCATTTTATGGACATCTTTCTCAGACGCCAGAAATTCTTCGGGTGTCTGGTGGTGTGAACCTCCGTAGGTACCAAAAAGTCCGTTATCCCAGTGAGCTATCTCATTTAATGGCCGGAAGATAGAGATTGCATCAGAGCGAGCGGGGTGTGCTCGACGTGGTTGAAGGCCCAAATCTGGTTGTGGAAGAAACTCAAGGATGACAGGACCTAGTGAAGATAGTTGCCTTCGTTCCCTCCCTAGGCGCTTTTCCACAAATCGTAAAACCTATGTCAGAATGAGAAATCGTTCAGCCAGGGGTGGGTCCTGACCTTACCTCTGCATCTGTCTCTTCCTCATGGTAGGTGCCTAGAAATCTCCTGCATTCATCCCCTCCATAGCAGAACTTGATTCCCGACGCAGTACGTTTCTCGGATGTCTCAAACACTGTTTGCACCTCTTCCATGTTGTTTTTGGACAGAGGATTGAAAATAACGTAACCTGTATTTTCCATATCGCCAACGCGTTGGCCATACTCAAACTGGTCCAACATGAGGTTGTCCTCCATTATTTCCTTGGCAGATGACTAAGACTTTGCGTGGAGGATAGTTGTATTTTTGTTCCTGAAACAGAGATGTAGGCACCTATTTGATAAGGGACATTGGAAACAGGCCCTTAATATAGCTAGAGATTAGAGGCGTACTTCAATTACAACGTACACCGGCACTCTATGGAGGATATCTTCTATTTACATTATAGTTTCTCCTTGTATCCTCCACCAAAAATGTCCCCAAAACAAACAACGTACGTCAATGCATCTGAGGCCCATCCCATGTGCCGAAATTTTCCTCTCGTGGAAATTTAGAACGTGGAAATTTTCTCGGGCAATGGCTGGGGCATTGTGCCAACTCTGAGGTAGGCAGTTTATTACGTGGAACTCGTTTTTCTCGAACGCACATCTAAGAGCGAAGACACTTTTGACATTAGCTTAGATCTAGTTGTTGATGACAAACTTACAGGAACTAATCCCCTTGTTCATGGATCCAAGCACTCCCAATGATTGGTCTTGACCAGATAGCTGCCCGGCAACACAGAGGAAAAGAGCAATAGTTTGGTTGGACAAATAGAAAGGGAAAATGGACATCAGATTATATACTAGTTAACACGATAAGCAGCTTGATTAACGCCTCGTCCTCTTGGGGCTTGCGCTCTTATTGGGGCTCGCGGTACCCGATGAACAACCACCTGTCATCCACCTCGGGCAGTAAACTAGGTTCAGGAAGTTGAGGAAACTTAGACCTAGCATACTTGTAGGGAATATCCACCAATACCCTCCAGGCCTTGCTATCCGTGTAATAGAACATAACATTAATAACCCCGTATACGGATGGTGGAAGCGGCCCATAGACCGTGAGCCGATGATTGTGAAGTGATGTAGTGCCACTGTAATCAACAATCCCCCCAGATCGGCCTGAAGATCGCTTAAAGGCAATCATTTTCGTGTCTATGTTAAGGTACCGACTACCATACAGTCCGGGAGTAAATCCGGTTTAGTCGAGCTGGCAAGGGAAGGTTTAGATCCTTCGATGGGAGCTAGATTCGGCGTGGACTGTGGATCGAATGCCATTGCTCTGGACGAATTGCAGGATTGAATGCCGTCGGTCCGTTCACGAAATTGCATATTGGCAGTTGATGAGGTCAGGCCATCATCCCTCGGTGCGGCAGTATTGGTATTATTCGAGGGTTCCTTGCGCCACCCCAGGCACTGGGTGATCAGGGCAAACATGGCAGAAGGAAGTATGTAGGACAATCTGAGAAGGAAGAATCAAGAGTAATCAAGCTGGCCTGTGTCAACTTGCGGTGTGCATCTGGAGTCAAGGCTAGCATCTTTATAGGTGCCGTGAGCTTCGCTTCACTTATCTCGGCACATCAGGCAAAGTAGACAGATCCTGCAATGGATGGCTCTCCGCAAGAGGTGCATGTGAGCTGGCTCAACCCCGTTCTTTGCCGCGTTCTTGCGATAGAACACGATCCAACTGTGTCCGATGCAATTCTATGATCTGCAGACCAATCTAGAATCCGGGCTAAAGTGGGTCCAACGCTACGGAGTATTCCGTCTTGGGAAGATTCGTTTAGCAGCCGTATCATCAAGCCAGATACTACTCGGGGACGAGCCTGATGCGCTAGAATGTATCCCCTCACTCCAATTTGCTTCAACAAAAGCTGTATCTATGTCTTTCAAGGCAAATGTACACTCCATAGTCCGTCAATCCGAGTATCAAGTGGTATAGAAAAGGAGTGTATTGATCGCATCATGTTTGCGTGCTGATTTTGTCAATTGGGCCACAAATTACAGCCTTTCAAAGTAGTCGCATCAGAAGCAAAATGAGAGTTCGCGAGAAGGATAGTACAACGGGGATTGGCAGTGTGGGAGTACCCTCGGATATAGTATTGGCGTGGGAGCTGTCAAAGGTACTTGGGGCGATCAACCGCTGGCTCCAAAAGTCAATCGAACGTGGGCAGGGGCCTCCATATCATGTTGATTATTTTCGTTGTACAGGTGCTGACCTTCTGCATGCTTGTGCTAGCACCTCTCTGAAACCAACCCTCTCACTCCGGGGTCTGCTCAGTATGATTGCCTGTCTCTTTGGCGTAACCTTCGAGACGCTCTTCTGTTCGTCGCCCCCTGTTTCCTACATCCCAGAAGTTCTATACAACATACCTTGCATTTCCAAGCACCATGGCCGATGTACGCTCCACTAGATTTTCGAACGCGGTGAAGACACATCTTGATCGTCTACACACCACTTATTGTGGACTGGTCGGGTTCCAAAGTATCCAAGTCTTCATACTAGAGCTGACTGCTTATGAAGGTAATGGAATAACTTCTGAGGTGAATGATATCCGCTGACGGCGTCATATCTTCGCCGTGAACTGGCGCGTTGCGCGAGGCTTCGGAGGCTATTACTAGGACAATTGCATTTTTATTTCTTGGATAGCCGTTTCTGCGTTTGTAGGCGTTCACGTACACCTTATATCCTGCGGTATTTCCCAATAGCCAGAGCGACTCACATCAGCCTGTCTTAGTCTGCCAGGCTCTTTAGACTTGCCGTGACCAAGGGCGGACCTAAGCTCTTCATCTGACCAAAGTCCTCCCGCCCACGGCTGACCGCAGGAAAAGGCCGGCAAATGGACACGCCTTGTCACTATCGCGCTAGAATGTGTTGGGCTTAGTAGATTATGTCACACAATGGATACGTGGACATCAGGTCGCATGATACTACCCAATTCTCGTCTGCAGAAATGGAACTGACTCAACCCTACCTCTCCAAGAAAGCCGCCTCGGCCACCATGCATAGCCTTCTCCCTTTAGCGCAGGTAATGAAACTTGATAATATTCCTAATAGACCATCTTGTTAACAGTCTCTAGCGTAGCAAATGATGCTCAGGCGCGACTTGGGTGGACAATAGTGCGGGGTACAGTATACAACTGGGTGAATCTGCTGGAGGCAGCCACCCTGGACAACATATAACCTTGACCAAAACCCTCTCCCCAGGAGAACGGGCCCATATCTTCTCGTGAATTGAACCCAAATGGAAGAGCTGCGTCGGGGCGCGTAGCATAGAGGTTAGATTCTTCAGTCGGAAGTAGCGGGTTGATATTATCTCGTGGATTAAACCCAAATGGAAGAGCTGCCTCGGGGTGCGTAGCTATCATGCACGCGATCCAGCAAAGCATCACAACCCACATGCCAAGGTTGCCCGCCGGGCGTAAACGAAGACGGTTTGAAGACCCCTCTTACCGACCGGCAACTCGTCGGAAAGCGTGACATCCTAAACCAGGCACCGCGAAGGCAACAGAACAGAGCGTGGAAGGTACATCCCTAGTCACGAAGACGTCCATACTGCGAGCTTGTCCGAACTCGGTGAAAGAGAGGTGCACCGGCCTGGCTTCGCCAAGACCTGGATTCATCGCTGCCTTATAATAAAGTATCGTCCAATCATTTTGTAGGGAGCCCCACATTTTCAATTGTTGGCAGTGAGATTGCGGTAGTGGTATGACTGGGAAAACGTATACGGATCGGGCATCAAGACATTCCCCTCACCCCTCCCAGGCAGTTAACCATCTCCTTCATCTTTCACCTTCTACTAGCGGAATATCTGAATAGCGCTTATGATCTTCATCTTATGAAAATAATGTAGGTGGTGTCAATTTATAAATCTCGACTCACTGCTAAATACTTTTCTTCGTCTACAGCGCAATCCTCGAGCGCAACCCATTACCTCGAAGCACGCAGGAGTCATGGATGAACTTGTGGCTCTCCTCCCCGAAGCGCGGTGGGAGATTAGGGCCACGCATACCTGGTTCTGCGAGGACGAACTGGCATCTACATGGAAGAAAGTCAGGTTGGAACTGCCAGGTTACTTGACAGATTGGGAACTACAGGCTTGGAAAACAACGGGGAATGCAAAATTGATGGAGACACAGGGGTACTTGATCCCAGTCGAAACAATCGAAGGAACGCCTTTTATCATCATCGAGAAGGACTCCAAGCCTAAACCACTTATTCCACGTTCAAAGCCCATATTTGTCAAAAGCGGAACTGTTATATGTGGCAACCTTTATTACGTGTTGGCCTACAAACCAGGAACGAAGGGAAAATCTTAGGGAATATGTACTGAGTTGATATACATCCATAATCTCTTACTAGTTAACCTGGTGTTGAAATCTGTTGTGCCTAAATTGCTGGAATGGGGCATTGACTTGCAGATTGGGTCGCGAAAGGCGTACCTGGCCACGTAGCCTGACAGTTTCGCCGTTCATGTGAAGCAAATACCTCATCAGAAGAGTCGATCGCGAAAGACGTACCTGGCCACGTAGCCTGACAGTTTCGCCGTTCATGTGAAGCAAATACCTCATCAGAAGAGTCGATCACGAAAGGCGTACCTGGCCACGTAGTCTGACAGTTTCGCCGTTCATGTGAAGCAAATACCTCATCAGAAGAGTCGATCGCGAAAGGCGTACCTGGCCACGCAGTCTGACAGTTTCGCCGTTCATGTGAAGCAAATACCTCATCAGAAGAGTCGATCGCGAAAGGCGTACCTGGCCACGTAACCGGACAGTTTCGCCGTTCAAGGGAAGCAACCACCTCATCTAGCAAAGTAGGGTCAATGCCGAAAGTATCTTGATACGTGGGATCGCTGACTACTGGCGCAAGGCTGGCCTGAAGTGGCATTGGTTGGGTCGATTCGCCATCGGATAGACAACTTCGGGTTGGTGTCTGACCTCCAGGGCTGGTTTCGGGAGCGTGGAATGAGGAAGTGATATTTCCCGAGTGTGCTGGCCGGCTCCTTTTACTACGTTTTCGACCTCTAGAGTGGTCATCACATGCTGACCGCTTGCATGAAGTTGCTGATGATGGCAGATAGTCATAAATCTGTTGAAGCAGATATGACAAATCAATCATCATCTGAGTTGTACTCTCTTGGGCTGCAATCTTCTCCAATCGATTGGCCTTTTGGGCTTGTGCAATCTGCTGGGCTTCGGACAGTGGAAGATCACGCCAACTATACTCTATTAGCATAAATCAAAAATGAATCATAAGCCACTCACAATTTTGAACATGGGGACGTCATCCTGAATAGATCAACCAAGTCGAATTCTTTGAGTCTTCTCCCACGGTATACTCGATCTAGTGCTATACTATTCTGAGCATACTTCCCAAGTACTTGGGCGCGTGCCTCACTCATAGCTGAAATCCCTCGTCTCATACTCGCACCTGAGTTCCTAATGGTATTACAAAGTTTTTCAACCTCATGTGAAACCTTGACCTCCAAAAATGCCTGGGCCAATTTATTTTTTTCGAGCTCCTTCAATAATCCCTCAACCATATCATCACGCTCGGAGAGGAAACCCACAGCATTCCAGAAGTTTTGAGGGTTTTCTTGGTAGTCAGCAATGAAACTTCGAGTTGTTCCATGGAAATCCTCAAGAGGATCAAACTCGTGTGCTTCTAGACTTTCAGGTACTGGAGTAGTCATTGTCGGACTGGGACTGCTTGTAACTCTGCTGAACAATGTTGTTGGACTTGAAGCATAGCCTTGACTATTTGCTAACCAAACCACTGCTTCGCTGTCTGGGTTGGCTGGGAGTGGAACATCTGGCGCAACAGCGTCTGCGGAAACAGCATCTAGCACAACATCATCTGAAGCAGCATCTGGCACAACATCATCTGAAGCAGCGTCTGAGGCAACAGCACCTGGGAAAACAGCGTCTGAGGCAGCATCTGGCTCAACATCATCTAATGCAGCATCTAGCACAACATCATCTAAAACAGCGTCTGCGGAAACAGCGTCCGAGGCAACAGCATCTGGCGCAACATCATCTGAAGCAGCATCTGGCACAACATCATCTGAAGCAGCGTCTGAGGCAACAGCACCTGGGGAAACAGCGTCTGAGGCAGCATCTGGCACAACATCATCTGAAGCAGCATCCGGCACAACATCATCTGAAGCAGCGTCTGCGGAAACAGCGTCAGAGGCAACAGCGTCAGAGGCAGCATCTGGCACAACATCATCTGAAGCAGCATCCGGCACAACATCATCTGAAGCAGCGTCTGCGGAAACAGCGTCAGAGGCAACAGCGTCAGAGGCAACAGCGTCGGGCGCAACAGCATCGGGCGCAACAGCATCATCTGGAGCAGCATCTGAGGAAACAGCGTCCGAGGCAACAGCATCTGGCGCAACATCATCTGGAGTAGCATCTGGGGAAACAGCGACTGAGGCAACCTCTGCGGCTCTCAAAGGCTCTGTTGTATCATGGCTTGTTGCAAAAGAAGCTGGGGCAGGACTTCTTGTTCTGCGATCGGTGGGATGGGTATTGATGATATGCGCGCGAGTGTTGCATAGAAGCTGAGTTTCCGCCAGTTTGACAAGTTCTTTGAGCAATGGCACACCACCTTGTTGAATCAGACTGAACAGAATATTCAGATCATTCGCAAAATCCTGGATACAATTAGAGTTATCAAACAAATAAGACTTTCAACCAACCTCATTATATAAACAAACAACTTGAGCGAGCTCGCTCATCGCACGGGAAAGCTCATTGTTTGCCATGCTGAGCCCTGAGATGAGCCTCGGAGAGAGAACGTATATCAAGGAAGGAGAACCCAGTTTAAAAAGGTCCATGGTTTGCATGGTTGCATCTGAATTAAAGTAAGCCAAGGATGATGGAAGTCTGGTCACAAATCCCAGCTGAGGTCGGAAAAGTTAGACAGCACATCGAGATCCTACTAATCTGATTCTCAATGGCTGCCTGGCTCCATGGCTTCTTGGCTGCAGCCATGCTGTAGGTCACTGCTGTAAAGGGTTTGGTTTAAGTCCCCTTAGGGGACTTAAACCAAACCCTTTACAGCATAGTCTGATTGCTAGAATAGCATGCTATGGCGAGCATACCGTATTGGACGGCAAAGAAAGTTTAGGAAGCCGAGAATTTCACATTTGACTCTCACTTCCATTTTAGTAGAGGGCTGATGGTCGCGCTGCCCCACCCATGGCTATCATTTGTAGCGAACGACTTCCTATCAACAATTTCATCGCGTATGATTCCTACTGAAGACACGTGAGTCACGGACTGGAACGATCTGAGCAGTACACCGTCATTTTGCGATTACAAGGGCAAACACCAACAGTCCTATCCGCTCACGACCGGAACTGGAGGTATTTTTGGAGCGGTGGGTGGACGAAAACTGGGAGGGGGAGTTGGGAAATGTTCAACCTCCAGAACAAGAGGGGATGACCTCCTGAGATACAAAATTGAAGTCATCAGGAACACATTTCTATAGCTAGGTGACATTCTAGGGAATATCTCCAGTTGGGTTGGGGTATTATTTGGCAACGACGATAGGACCCTTGTTCCCAAATATCACTCGCTTATCTGACCGAGCACCAGTAAGAATTTGGTCACACTACGTAATGTGCCTGTGTCAAACGTGGTATATAAATTGTCTTGTTCGCTTGGGCAAAGTGGGAGGAGCTACTGTGTAAATGATTGCTTGGTCGGATTGAGAACTTGAATATATACTTTCTTTGTTAACCAATAACGAAATATGTACCCTGAAAAGAGGTCATACATGTCCAACCAAATAATCGAAAAATACCCAATAAGTGTCAATTGAGAAGGGAAGGTAGCGAGAACCAAAAACATGCCATTCGTTCATAAAGTCGTTCAAGGAGGAAAGTCTTGCTGTGGGCCAGTTTGTTTGGTTAGTTGCGATCATTGTGAAGCAGCGAAAAACGCTTAGAAAGACGTGGTGAGCGAGGGCCTTCCACCCAAAAGCTCCAAGTGCGATTGTTTTTTCACAGCTCAGGCCGTGAGATAATCCGTGGGCGTGAGAGGAGTTCAGCGACAGCGGGTAGTTCAGGGTGAGGGTCTGGGAGGCCCCGTAATCTATGTAGTTGTATAGATTGGGTCGGAACAGTAAACTCCAGCTATCAAAAGGGCCGACTTGTTGCATTAACGTCGTAACAGGGTGATGTTGCTCGCTTGCAGTGGAGGCTGTGGTGAACGGTGTGTGATTATCGAAATTAGGACTGACCAGGCCAGATACGGCTGGGCCCATAATGGGATGCTAGGAATAATTATCGGCGTACTTGGCAGATGTAAAGTACGAGCGGCTTTGCCTTGATGGCTCTCCGAAATGAATTGATCCTCAGCATCCTGAAACCCGTCGCCCTTAATCTTTTGCTCTGTATTGCTCACCACCGACTTATCCTTTGCGTCCGTAGCGGGTGCACCACGGTTGCGAGTGTATACTATGGTATATGACACTCCAAGATTAGCTTTCAGTTGCGAGCGGCGGGAAAGCATCACCGCGATGCAGATTAATCCCCTCGCTCCGGCCTACGGTGGGAACTCAAGTTTACAATTGTTGCTTGGGTGGGTCAAAATACGGTGCCCTGTCTTCGTCCATCCCCGCAAGAGAGACAACATCATTCAACCGGCATATTCAATAGCTGTGGACTCAGAAAAAAAAGGGGGAGATAACGGATTGGTTTGACTTTGCATCGCGTCAACCGCTGTCATTAATGGACGCTACACATCCGTGACTCCGACCTGCCCAATCTTAGCATCCCGCAAGCTTTGTCGCAATGCCAAGGCAACAACAAGTCAACTATTTTCATACTTGGAGTTCACCGTTCCGACCCAATGCATGACCCGCATATGCCGCTTCAAAGAATCCAGGCGGGAAAATGTTTTCTTTTCTCGACACAAATAGCAACGGGGCCTTGTCTGGAGGGAGTGGATCGTAATTTCATGCCGAGTCAAGTCGTAAGGTCGGGCGAACGTAGAATTGCAGGCCTTCCCTGTTAAAGTATTCATCCGATCACACCTGTAGGGACAATACTGGGTATTGTGTGACGACCCCTCATGGACGACCATGCGACCCCTCGGTGTAGTTTGACGGTGCGCTTTGCATTGGTGCTTCTGTAATCGGGATAGCGTCTCAAAACTTTCCGTGCAGCCATGGCAGGTGTAGGTGCCACCATCCGTAGAAGTGTTCGGTGGTCGTTGGACCTGAACTAATGGAGAGGTCGGGTCATTAGAGAAAACTTCGCTGCCATTAGACTCAAATTGGGGTATTGATGCCGGGAATTCTGGGTTTTGTTGCAGGAAGTTTTGCTGCTGTTGCGGCTGGTTACAGGAGAATGGCTGGTATGTTGCGGTTTGGCTGAATTGAGCCGGAACTAAAGGCAGAGCCTGAAAGGTATTGGCCTGGCGTAGCCCAAGCGTATCACCGAAGTTGACCTGGCGGAGAGGCTGCAATCCATGGTGTTGCTGAAATATACTAGTAGACTCAAATTGGGGTATTGATGCCGAGAATTCTGCGTTTCGTTGCAGGAAGTTTTGCTGCTGTTGCGGCTGGTTACAGGAGAATGGCTGGTATGTTGCGGTTTGGCTGAATTGAGCCGGAACTAAAGGCAGAGCCTGAAAGGTATTGGCCTGGCGTAGCCCAAGCGT
>JAPDEH010000207.1:0-15617 GCA_027569075.1 Aspergillus asperescens | reverse complement strand
TCCTGGCGCGTTTTACGCGCTTTTCGTGGCATGGTAGTTGGTTAAAGATAGAGGGTGGTTGACGCGTCCGAAATTTTGAAGTTCTACGGATCACCCGGGAACCACGGATCACCCGGGAAATACGTTAACAAGATTGGCCATTATTGTATCTCCATCGAGCCTATGTCAGAACATCGATTTCCTTTGCACTGTTATAGAACTGGCAGTGATGCGGCAATGAACCAGTGAGTTTTGCAATTCGAGGGCCCGAAGGGAATAGAGCGAGGAGAGCGGATAGGAAATCTCACGGTGGCGGCGTCCGCCCGAGGAGCCTATCCATGTATCGTTTCGTTGATGCAGGGGATGTTCCCCAATTAACCTAGTTTTTAAGGTGTGAGGAGGAAGTCACAGATAGTTGGCAAGAACTGGCCAAAGTATTCACCTTTGGCCCGAGTGGTTGAATGGAATTACGGTCCTATGATGTAGAGGTTATCATGCCAGATTTTGATTCTGGATACCCGCGTTCGAATCGCGGTAGGACCTCTGGTGTTTTTTTTTGCCCTTTTTTTTTTGTCACGCTCCTCACAAACCCAGCACAATCAAGTGTTACCGAGGTCTTAGAAATCCAAAGGCATCTAGATGGTTTACCATGAGACAATCCAATCCTACAGGCTCTTCTACTCTACACTTGTCCTAGTATTAACTCCACAACCAACGACTCCCAACTTGACACCATTGTTGACTTGATTATAAATCCACACTGTGACTCACGACACTTAACTATAAGATCAGTATACATCCATCCCCCTCTAGATAATATTACAACCAAGCCAAAATGTCTTCAGATCTCTTCCCCGGCTTCTCCTCCCAATTCATAGCCACCGCATCAGGCGCCCGCATCTTCGTCCGCACCAGCCAACCCAAAGATCCCAAAAAACCCCCTCTCCTCCTCCTCCATGGCTTCCCCCAAACACACATCGAATACCACAAAATAGCACCCCTACTGACCCCCCATTTCACTCTCATCCTCCCCGACCTCCGCGGCTATGGCGCCTCCTCCCCAATCCCGGACAGCTCCAATGGCTCAGGATACACCAAACGCCTCATGGGGCAGGACTGTCTATCCATCATGGAGCAGCTAGGGTTCGGTGAGGAGAAATTCGCCGTCTTGGGCCATGACCGGGGCGCGCGGGTTGCGTATCGACTTGCATTCGATAACCCCGAACGGCTATCGAAGGTTATAGTCGTTGATGTTATTCCTACGGCGTCGATGTTCCAAGGGTTCGGGAATGGGACTACTGGAGTGAAGTCGTATCATTGGCTTTTCCTTGCGCAGCCAGAGCCGTTTCCTGAGAAGATGATTGGGGACAGGGAGGATAGAGGGAGAGTGTTTTTGGAGCATAGTTTGGCGAGCTGGACTGCGGCGAAGACGTTGGAGACCTTTGATTCGGAGGCTATGGAGGGGTACAGGAAGGCTTATTGCAGTGAGGAGAGGATCCATGCGACCTGTGAGGACTATAGGGCTGGGGCTTTCTTTGATAGGGTTTATGATGAGGAGGAGCTGGAGCGGGGGAGGAAGATTGAGGTGCCTATTTTGGCTGTTTGGGGGGATAAGGGTACTCCTGCGGGAAATACGAAGGGCAGCGATGGACCTTTGGAGGTGTGGCAGAGGTATTGTGTGGATGTTCGGGGGAAGGGCTTGGATTGTGGTCATTTCGTCCCTGAGGAAGATCCTGAGGGCTTGGCTGGTGAGATCTTGCAATTTTTGCTGTGAGATACTTAGTACTAGCTTTCAGAACGCAGTATATATCTTGACTCTGCCAATCGTGTACCAGACAGTACAACATGATGGCAAGGCTTGTAGGCGAGACTGCATAATGGGGCCCAGCAGCCTCGCGACTAGGCGGAACATTCTGGTGGGTCGTAAGCTTGAAGCAATATAGAGCCTTGTTATTCCTGCATGGCCATGTAATTATATCTGGAGCAAGTAGTAGCGAACAGCAAAATATCTCACAATGCATGGGCAGGAACGTTGAATCATGAATATTCTATCAGCTGAAGATGACCTCCCAAGCGCTAGGTGCCTAAGAGACTAAGAGCCGCTCTCCTAAAGGCTCCCCGCACAAACGGAAGAATAAAAATAAGAATAAAACGCCTGGTTGCCATCTAATGCCTTCTATTCGATATTGCATGTATATTCAGTGTATCATCTGTTCGGTTTTTCAGCTCGACGGGCTCTTCGGCTTCACTTCGGAGGGAGGAGTTATTCGATCGAGTTGGCGCAGGACTCTGAGGTGTTCGCTTTTTAGAGCCTTGAATTCATTGTCGAGTTGGTTGTGCCAGGGATATAGGACAAAAACTTGGAAGGCTAGTGCAGAGGAAGCGACTGCAAAGTTGACGAGGGAGATTCCGCGAGTGATGAGAGGCATGTTGAAGGAATAGTTTGGCTATTCGGTTTTGTTGGTCAGGAAAATACATCCGAGTGCTGAGGAGAGACTCACTGTACGAGAAAGAGACGGATGCTGTGAATTGATCAATGGTAAAGAGAGGCACTGTCTGTTGAATCTCCTCGATGGTTTAAAGCGCACCGGGAAGATTCAGAAGAAAAAGGTGAGATGAGGGAAGCCAGTTCCTGAACTCTGGGTTCTTCTGTTCCTGGTGTTGCGACGAGGCCGGGAACGATTTCGGCACAAAGTCCGAATGGCGAAGTGGGTCTTTTTCGGAGATGACTCGTATCTGTCGGGTCCGACACCCATTTCACATGTGGACTGTAGAGTCTACCACACCGTCACTCTCTAAGAATATTCTAATTTCTAAGGATCTAACCCTAAAACTAACAGCCTTAGGCTTACTAACCTAGATTCTTCTAACTAACTAACTAGCTAAACCGCATTGATTATACGGAATTTATACCCGGATTTCTTCAAGATATCTAACTTCTGGCTCTGCTTCTTGAAGCTCACCTATTATCTTATAGCGGCCTCTCTATAATACTTACCACTAACTAATACTGGAGAGTTCTCCACGATCTTGATAGAATATAGGAATACGTCTCGTAGAGGACCAGCTTCCACGGTCACCCCGCCGTTCGGTGGACGTTTCATCCAAGATTATAGCAGCATTATACATAATTGTTTTAACTTTCGTTCCACTACTCATCTAGGTAGTAGATAGATGTTACTGACTACTTAGTAGGGAATCTAGGAGTCGAGGGAGGTACCTTAGTAACCTTACTACCAAGAGTAGGTACTAACCCCACAGCCAGCAGATCAAGAAATGGTGTCTCATTGGCAGTTCCTTGGATTCCGCAGTGGCCCCCTCGGTTTGAACCGCAGCGGGTCAAACACGGCTTTCCATTAAAAACCTTCGCCGGTTCTACTTCAATCATGGACCCATATATAACGGAGCCAAAGCACATCCCCTCCACTGGTATGCCGATGTTCCGCTGTACGGCTGATACCGTCCCAAACCGCGCGATTTTCGTGTTAACCCAGAGCATGTCGGCTCCCAATCTTTGGACTCAATGCGATACTGGGAGTCAGTAGTTAGCTTCTACGACGAATCGATCCGAATCTACCCCGTAGACGAAAGTGGTCGTGTTGTGTTTGCTCTTGGCAGTGTCATTGTCAAGTCAAGCCATCTCCATGATACACAAGAGATTATTGACTATTCATTTGCCGACCAAGGAAGAGTCCGGGTGTTGCTTTGTGTGTTGCGTCGCCATATCTCTCACAAATCCAAAAGCAGTCATTCAAAGACAGGCGCGGGCGATATACTTCGACAGCTGCTTACTGTCAAGCCTAATGATGGATGCCAGATCCGATCCCATGTTGTCCAAGATCCCAATGTTCTCAGTAACGGTCGGATCAATCCTTTGAAGGGGGAAATCTTTTTTTTTTCTGACACTAATATTGACCCGGACTTGAGCTTCATGCATAATGACTTCACCCAGTCAAATTGTATTGTTGATATCGACAAGATCGTGGGGCTCATTGATTGGGAAATGGCTGGATTCTTCGGTTGGAAGACGGCTGGTGAAGCTCACCGAAGGATCCGAACACCTCAAAGTGAGCATTTCGTGAATGCCTCTCTGAGTGATGAGATTCTTCAGGATATTATGTCCTGGAATGATCTCTTTGACAGCGGCGCTCCTGGATGCTGGAGCAACGTGATTGCGTCTGGCTTAGACTAATAAAGCTTATATCCGCCACTATATTTGACTCATCCGTCAGGGTATTGGCGTGGTTTTCAAAGGTGACCTCTCTATTTAGGCCAAAGAGTTGTCAAAGTCAGGGATTCGCGTGCAGCTGCTGGATAACTGAAGCAACGCGCGACTCAACAGTCTGTTATTTAAAATAACTCAGATCTAGCTCCAAGCTAAGCATCCTCCCTCGAACTTCTTTTCCATATTCCTTCAATACCACTAATGGTGTAAAATGGCGTTCGGTCACGAAGTCAGTCTTCAGTAGGTCGTCCCATATTGTAATTTGTTTATTTGGAAAGTTGGTCCACTCTCAAGGCATTGCCGGGCAGAGTTTATAGTCAGCGTTCGCAGGGTCTCCCTTTGTAGATGAGTCTTTGCCCTTCTGGATAGTAAGGCTGAGAAATAGGTGCGCATGGCAGGCGTCGAGGAATTCAGGAAGTGTGGTATTTTAAGTCTGGGACCTCAATTACTCCTCAGCCTGATGGCGTAGTCGCTGCTCTTCCTCAAGATGCCGGCGCAACTCCTGCACCTCCTGTAAAGACATTTCGTTTACTGTTGGCGGCGTGGCCAACATCAAAATGGTGGGGTCGGATGTTTGTTTTGGAAGAGGTTGCAGGGTAGAAATGCTCTAACCATACTAGGCTAGACGAAAAATTACCGCCTAACGTCATCCATTGATTTACCCCTCCAAAACAAATTTATCAGTAGCTGGCGTCGATATCGATTTTAAATGACACTTGATGTGGCTCCAGCAGACGCTGGTCAGGAACACAACCAGATAGATCGTGAGCTGAATTTTTGAGGTTATTGGAATGGTTGGTTACTCTGGATACTTGGCTAATTCATTGGTCTTTCTATAGTGCTTATACTGCTCGTTTACGTATCCCTTTTCCCGATGAACCGTTTCGGAACTGGTAGAGAGGTTGGAGTGATTACGACAAACCATCAAGCAGCTTCGAGGGGAAGGTCTCTTGAGACTTCAGGCTGAATTGCTGTTAGTTGATGACTTGTTGGGCTAGATCTTCAACTCTATCCGGAACTCTGTGGACGGGTCTTGCGAAATCTCACTAACAATGAAACGTATTCGCGAGGATGGACTCTCAGGTGGTATCGCGTTAGGGCATATCGTTCTTCTACAGATTTGCTGGCCGTCTGATCCGTGGGGATCCGGCATAGGGTTTGTCACAATGGATTCGGTGTGCAAATTCGTCGACGCAATACTAAATGAGCTTAGGCTAATATGGCATTGCTGTCTCTTGTAATACTCGCTATGAAGAAGATAACAACAGCCCCTCAAAACGCAGATGAACTGGAGATGAATTTACAAGTGTAGAAGATCATGAACACCAAGTCTTTATTCCGCCAAAACAAAGAGGTTCGAGAGAAGAAAAAAGAGAGGAACAAGACTCCAATGCTAGCTATTGGGCAGAAATGAAGTATATGTTCTGAAACGCTCCGGTTTCGAGTATCTTGCAGCTGAGTGTTTATCTGTTAGCCTAAACTGGATGATTATTATTATTATTATTATTAATAATTATTTAACGTCGCTTGGCGGTCACGTGGCGAGTGACTCGCGGCCTCCCGAGGGGCAACCGGACGTGTTACCTAAGCTAAAAATGCATGCTTGAAATAACAAAACTGGACACTTATTGGTTTGAAAAAGAGTGGGAGAAGCGCCTGGCACTACCCTGGCCTGGTCTTCTGTAGGCAGAGCCTGTTTTGGCTACCTATAGAGGGGAGAGATTGCCAGCCTCTTCCGTCCAGGTAGAAATGTGGACTGTTGCACTAATCTGTGCTTGAGGGGGCCCAATTTGGGCATATATCCTTGAAGAAGGATGAGGCTTGAACGATAAGGCTGAATTCCTCAGCCCGCCTAAACTGGATTAGTTTGTGCCCTGGTGTGCCTGATAGTGCAGAATATCATGTGACCCTCATCAATCCAGTGTTAAGCTATAAAGTACGACTGCGGGGCACCAATATCAGAAGATCCGGAATATGCAAAGAAGCTTCTAGGCAATCATGTAGCTGCCCTCTTGTACCTTGCCAAAATTAGCCCCATTCATACTCCGCAATTCCATCTTGTATACCCACATGGTGACTGACTTCACCAAAGATATCTAGGCGGTGAGATGTGGGGGGGGCTGCAGAATTTCTTTGAAGGGATGAATCACCGGTTACACAGGAGGTCATAACACATTGGCCCTTGCTATCTTCCCAGTCCGGGCACTGGGCTTTGATTTAATCTCTCTCATCCCCCCTTTCTTCCCTCATCAACGACCCAACCATTGATTGAATCCGACAATGGCTACTCCCTTCCTGGTCTCCTACGACCCTGCCTCCCCCGCCGAGGGGCTTTCTCTTCAGCAGATCGCCTACTTCGGTCGTGTTCTCATCAAGGCCACAGACCTCTCTAAAGCAGAGACCTTCATCCGCCAGAACTTCCGCCTTCTCGATGTCTACGTCGATGCAACCAGCATTCCCTCAACCGGAGATCTCGTCGACATCCTCAACGCCGGTGCGGCCAGGATCTTCATCTCTCTCGACCAATTGACCGCTCTATCGGAAGAGCAGTCCGTCCCCTCATCACGACTTGTTGTCTACACTCAGTCCAGTGCGGATGTGGAGACTTTCCAGAAATGGGTTGTCAAACACATTGAGCGTGAAGAGGCGGCCCTGTGCACGGATTCTCCCGCTGTCCACGCCCTCTCCGTCAAACTGGGATTGACTTCGGAAGCCCAACTCCTCTACCGTACCTACTCTCGCGATATGACGGAGGATTCTCTCAAGGACACGATGAAGCAAGGAGCTGTTAGTATTGTGCCTTCGACCGCCCTGGCTGTCAGCCGGGACCAGTCGAGTAGCAAAATCCAGGCTGGTTCTCTCATCGCTGCCCGTGGTGTAAAGGATCAGAGCAATGGCCTCTATGCTACCACAGTCACGGATGAGAGGGGAACTTGTCTAGGATTTGTTTGGAGCAGCGACGAGAGTATTGCAGAGGCACTACGCACAGGCACTGGTGTCTATCAGAGCCGCAAGCGAGGCCTGTGGTACAAGGGCCAATCCAGTGGAGATGTACAGGAGTTGATCCGTGTGGGCTTCGATTGCGATAGCGACTGCTTGGTCTTTATTGTGAAACAAGCTGGGAAGGGTAAGTGACTCGATTGCTACGTTGATCCGCAAGCTGATCTTTGAAGGTTTCTGCCACCTCGGCACCGCCAGCTGCTTTGGACCTTACACCGGTCTATCCCGTCTCCAGAAGACTCTACAAGCCCGCAAAACGAACGCCCCTGCCGGATCGTATACTGCCCGACTATTCAACGAGCCCAAGCTTACTCAAGCCAAGATCATGGAAGAAGCCGACGAGTTGTGCCGTGCAACTAGCAAGGAAGATATCGCCTTCGAGGCTGCTGACCTCCTTTACTTTGCTCTTACCCGTTGTGTTGCGGCCGGCGTCAGCCTAGAGGATGTCGAGAGGAGCCTTGACCTGAAGAGCTTGAAGGTGAAGAGAAGAAAGGGTGACGCAAAGGGTCCCTGGGCAGAGAAAGCTGGCCTTGCGCCGGCTGCCGAATCTAAGCCTGCTCCTGAACAGGACCAACCCAAGGAAGATGACTCTCGAATTGAGATGACTCGTGTTGTTACAGCCTCCACGCCGGTGGAGAAAGTTCAGGATTACCTCAAGCGTCCATCCCAGAAATCAAACGATACGATTGTCAGCCTCGTCCGCCCCATTGTTCAGGATGTCCACGAGAACGGCGATGCTGGAGTACTCAAGTACACCCACAAGTTCGAAAAGGCAACATCCTTGACCTCACCAGTTATCACCGCTCCTTTCCCGCCCGAGCTCATGAAACTGTCACCTGACGTTCAAGAGGCTATTGATGTCAGTATCTCTAACATCGCCAAATTCCACGGCGCTCAAAAGAGCAGCAACGATGCCTTGAAGATGGAGACCATGCCCGGCGTGGTTTGCTCCCGCTTCTCGAGGCCTATCGAGCGTGTTGGTCTTTATATCCCTGGTGGAACGGCTGTGCTGCCATCCACGGCAATGATGCTGGGTGTTCCCGCCATGGTGGCTGGTTGCAAGAAGATTGTCTTGGCCTCTCCGCCCCGCGCAGACGGCAGCATCACCCCGGAGATTGTCTATGTCGCACACAAGGTTGGTGCCGAGAGCATTGTCCTTGCTGGAGGTGCACAGGCAGTAGCCGCCATGGCCTACGGCACAGAGAGCATCAGCAAAGTCGACAAGATCTTGGGACCGGGTAACCAGTTCGTGACCGCAGCAAAGATGCTGGTCTCTAATGATACCTCTGCAGGTGTCAGCATCGACATGCCGGCTGGACCTAGCGAGGTGCTCGTCATTGCAGACAAGGCCGCCAACCCTGCCTTTGTTGCTTCGGATCTTCTGAGCCAGGCAGAACACGGTGTCGATTCGCAGGTCATCCTTATTGCAATTGATCTCAGCGAGCAAGAACTGCAGGCCATTGAGGACGAGGTAGATCGCCAGGCGAGAGCCCTTCCTCGGATGGACATCGTCAGGGGAGCCCTGGAACACTCTGTAACCTTTGTAGTGAAGGACATTAACGAGGCAATGGCGCTCAGCAACGATTACGCCCCAGAGCATCTCATCCTGCAGATCGAAAACGCAGAGGCAGTTGTCGAGAAGGTCCAGAACGCGGGTAGTGTTTTCATTGGGCAATGGACTCCTGAGAGTGTTGGTGATTACTCTGCTGGTGTAAACCACTCACTGCGTAAGTCCCACAAAAGGTGTTCTTGATATTTACTTTGCTAACTTGTCTTGTCTAGCAACATACGGCTATGCCAAGCAGTACTCTGGCGTCAACCTAGGCTCGTTCCTTAAGCACATCACAAGCTCTCACCTGACAGCGGATGGACTGCTCGGACTGGCTAAGACGGTCGAAACTCTCGCAGCTGTAGAGGGATTGGATGCCCACAAGCGGGCTGTGAGCATCCGCGTCGCAGCGATGAAGCAGTAGTTGAATTTTTCTCAATTCGGAAGTTACTGGTCACGAATTTCATAGTTCAGACACTCGTGCATGATTTATCAAGGAGCAAACAAAAGTGATGTCTTCGAACCAACCGAAGGAATATGGTATCTGAACGCCTAGCATAATACAATTCTACAGAACCAAGAACTTTTCCAGACCGTCATAAATCGTAAAAGATAGAAATCACCTCTTCCGCTCTTTAATCTTGAACTTGAGGCCGTTCTTATTAACACCTCCGATGGAATTCGACATCTTCGCCCGTTGCAGATCCAGCGCACGCTCTGCGGCAGTGATATTGGCATGTTGTTTCCGCAAAGCCTTCAGCTTGTTCTGTCTCGTCTCATGGGCCCTCTTCTTCATCTTCCGGGCTCGCCGCGCGTCGTTCATAGCCTGCTTCTCCACCTCAATCTGTTTCCGGGACTTTTTCTTCTGCACGAGAGCACGAAACGAATCATCCTCTTCATCATCCTCCTCCTCCTGCTCCAGCACCCTCTTCTTCTTCATAGCCTTTTGTTCCTCCCTATCATCCGCAAAAACCAACTTTTTCGGCTTCTTCTCCACAGCGCCAAACCCATCAAAATCATCATCCCCATCCTCATCTTCATCTCCCTCATCATCGTCACTCCCACCAAGAACCCCATTAATCCCCTCCTGAACCCTAACCTCCTCCTCAACCTTCACCAACTCCCTCCTCACCCTCTCCCCAATAGTCCTCAAATACCCCGCATCCTGCGTCTTCAGCAATTTGATCGCATTATGGTCTAACCCGCGCGCCGCAGCGGAATCTCGCAGTCCCGTGCCGTGTTTCCCCTGCGTCGCGGAGTGCGAGGACATCATGCCGAAGGCGAATTCATCGGGGTTGCGGTCCCGGGCTTTTTCTTCCAGACGCTTGACTTTGGCTTTTTTGTTGGCGTAGTCTTTTGCGCGGAGGGTGTAGTCCTATTCATTTTATGGGTGTTAGTAGATTGACTTAATGAATAAAAGGATGGATGGGACAGACCTTGTGCTTCTCGAGGATACCCCATTTTTCGCGGCCTTTGAGTTGGCCTCGCTCGCGGTGTTGGCGGCGCTGGACGGCGTTGCGCATGGAGGACATTTTGGCGGGTTTAATTAAATGATTAGGGTAAAAGGGGGGGGGAAGAAAGAAAAAAGAAAGGAGAACAAGGTGAGATAAGGTATATATGTAGAAAATTTATTAAAAAAGAGAAAGAGGAGAGGTGGTGGAGTGGTTGAAGTTCGTTGGAGGTAATAAAACTGAAAGCAAGCTCTGAAGAAATTATTGCTGTTGCAAGTCTGGCCGCCGCCCCCCAAGATGCAGAAACAAGTGTGGACTAAAATCACCTCAAGCTCGACTGACTGACTACCTGCCGGCCGTCTAACCTCACCACTTCAACCTCCGCCTCCTCCTCGTCTCCTACAATCCAATTCAATTATCCTCTAATAATAATAATAATAATACTCTCCTCCTGATTTGTCACAATAACAGAGAGAGAAAAAAAAATGACAACAACAAACCCCAATTACAACCTCCGCAACCCGCTCCCGCTCTCCGCTGCCCAAGAAGCTGAAGTCAAGCAATTATACTACAAGCGCGTGCGATCCCATTGCGCGCCGGAGATTAAAGGTCCGTACATTCCCTTACCTCACCTTTGCCCTAGCCATCTCCTATCCTTCCCCTCACTTCAGTTGTGTATGCCTGAGACTGACCGAATTGAATTGAATCGGGCAGCATTCGCTGAATGCGCAGTCAACCGCACCGTCACAGCAACATGGGTGTGCCGGACACAGCGACTAACGATGAACTCGTGTATGGTTGCGCATGCGAAGCCTGAGGAGGAGGACCGGGCGCGGGAAGAGTGGTTCGCGACGCATGGGGAGCGGCGGAAGGTGAAGGACGAGGAGCTTGCGAAGGTTGAGAAGAGGAGGGAGGAGGTCATTCGGATGATGAGGGAGGATGAGAGGAGGAAAGTTGGCGCTGAATCTAAGGCTAAGGCTGCGTCGACCTCGAGTTGACGCTGATGTGCCATCCTTTTGGTTGGTTAGGTAGGCGTGGATGGATGATGTTATGCTTTGGCTGTATACATATGGATGTCATGGATCTGATTGATTCATTTTAGGCGTTGTGCGTTCGTTGTGTTTATGTTTATGTTGACTAGCATTTTGCATCGAGTTGGGCTGGGCTGAGCTTCGGCTTTATTATGTATAGTACAGAATCACCCTGGAATTAGAATAGAACCCAATCTCTCCTTTATCTGCTTGGCAGATTGCAAAGAAAAGACACCGAGTAGAAAGAGGGGGAAAACGCCTATATAGATGCATGGTCTTCTTCAAACGTCCGTCATGTCCTTATCCCCGTCATCATCACCTCCATCCCCCATAGCTGTATCCTCCCCAAAGATATCCTCCATCCTCCCATCCTCATCTTCATCCCCCTCTCCGTCCCCTTCTTCCCCAACACTACCAGCCCCGGCCGCAGCATCGCCCTTCTCCTCCCAAACCTCAACCTCCTCCTCCCCCTCACTATCCCACTCATCACTCATCTTCCACGCTGTCCCCGTCAAACAGAACCTCTCCGGCGGCAACCTCATCCCAGCCATAAGCACACTACTACTAGCCGCAGGCTTTGCAGCCGTCTCCTGCTCAAACCCCCTCATAGCCCCCGGCAACGCAACCCGATTCCTGTCCGCCGCAGCATCCATAAGAAACTCCTTCGGCAGCCCCGTCTGGAACTGATAATGCAATCTCGACGCAATGCTCAGCCGGAGCGCCGGGAGCGAGACGGAATTCACCTCAAGCTGACCGCGACTCGCTCCACCACCGCCACTACCGTCGGGGCCGGCGCCCGCGTATCCTTCTGTTGTTAGGTGCACGGCGTCTTGCAGGACGCCGGATGTGTAGCGGTATGCGAAGTCGAGGAGCTGGAGCGGGACGCGCTCTTGGTAAGATGTTACGCCTTGTGAGGCGAGGAGCATGTGGATGAGGCGAACATCGCGCGGGCGTCGTGACTTGCCGCTGTCTTTTAGTGAGGTTGAGGGGATTTGGGCGGGTTGGGAGGCTGGTGCTGGGGTTGCTGTTGTTGTTGGAGCGGTTGTTGTGTTGGCGGTTGGTTGGGAGGGTTGTCGTGGGGCGGAGGTTGTGGTTGTGGCATTGTTGGGCTGGGGCTCTGCGGGGGGTGTGAGAGGTTGTGTAGAGGGCGCTGCTTGGGATTGGCCTGGTGATGCCATCCTGGGTGTGTTGTCTTATTGTTGAATAGTAGTGGAGGGCGACACCGATTCGAAAGAGTGAGGGTGTAGTGAGGTCGGAACGAGATGGGACGGTCGGGTGGTAGTGTTGATTGTGTTGAACTGGGATGGATTGCGCAGTGTTTGAGAGACCAAAGAGAAGATGGGCGACAAGGAGACTGAAGAGGTTCAGATAAGATGAAGATTGTCTTGTGGAAACGCTAGAGATTCTGCCGATTCTGCGCTAGTCCCAGATGGGAAAGTTGCTCAGTGAGCTTGACAAACCTCAGGCTCTTTGGCTCATTATTTGGCCGTGATCACCCTTTGAATTCAAAGGAAAGTCGTGTATGGCAGACCGGCTTAGTGTCTTCTTTTGTTAATGCGCCGCTTCGAAAGAATACATGACGTGGTCGAGCCCGTCGAAGAGTATCGTCGTGGAGGCTACCATCCAGTTCACCTTCACGATGTATTCCATCAGAAATACGAAGTCATTGGGAAGCTCGCCTACGGTCAATACTCAACCGTATGGCTTGCAATCAACAGAAAATTGTTGGTACCCTCTCCGTACCGCATAGTAGTGGGGGGGCAACCTAGCTAACGCTACTACACTGCAAGAGGCCATGGACAAGTTGCATTGAAGATACTTAAAGCAGATGCTTCAAAAGACAACAAAGAGCTTTCCATGCTTCTTGAATTGTTGGCATCTAACCTGGACCATCCCGGAAAAGCACATGTTATCGAATTGCTTGATCACTTCTATCATACAGGTCCAAATGGAGATCACTTGTGTCTTGTTTTCCCGGTGATGATATCTGACGGACAGGCCATGGTAACCAGTACTAGAGGTCCGCACCACGCAGGATATGTACAGACGATCTCCCGCCAAATTCTGCTTGGTCTTGACTTTCTTCACCAGTCAGATATTGTCCATTGTGGTAGGTCAATAACACCTCACGGATCATGTAGGCAATTCAATAGTCTGCTGACTCAATTCAGACCTGCAGCCAGCAAATATTATGATTTCGGTTCCTGGAGCGATACTTGACGAGACATTCTTACAGCCTCCTGAGTTCAGCCCTGTCAAGTGGCTGGATGGAGTAACAGAAGATGACAGTGCCCCCAGATATCTAATGCCTACGCAGAGACGTCGCGGTCAGTTGGACCACACACCTTTCTCCACGCTTGTGGTTAGGATCGGGGACCTGGGTGGGGGTAAGACATCTTATCATATTATCAAATGTTTTGTATACCAGCTCATGTCTTCTCCGTCCCAGCTCAATACGGTCGATGCGATCAGCAACCCGTGACCCCGAGAGGCCTGCGTGCTCCTGAGCTAATCCGCCATAACCAACCCTGGAGTAAGAGCATCGATATATGGACCCTGGGCTGCTTGGTATGCGATGCTGCACCTTCCTATCAAAAGCTTAGTATCTCACTCTCTAACCAATATTATAAAAGATATTCGAGCTAGCAACAAATGAGCCACTGTTTCCTCTAGGTACTTTTGGCCTTGCCCGGGAGGAAATTGATAAAGAACATGAGACTCTCATCAGCCAGAGGGACCAGGACCTCACTGGATATTTGACAGATAGGTTACCGGATGACTTTGGGGTTGGAAATTGTCACAATCTCGCATCATTCCTTTTATCTATGCTTCCGATAAATCCCCAAAGACGACCTTCGGCGGGGAGTTTACTGCGCAGCCCATTTCTTTCGGGTGAATATCAGAGCTGAGAGGCCCACTCGACAGTCAATATGATCTGTTTCCTCCTTCAAGACGTGCGTTGAGCCCCCGGCCTCCAGGCTGTGTGCGCCCGACCCACATGAATCAACCAGGGCCCGGAGCTGTTACTTGTTTGGTCGTGGGGGCTAGTTGTGTAGTACTATGTATGTATTACCGTCCCAACTGTCGGCCGCTTTCTATTTTTCTGATTGGACTGCTGGTGGCGATTGGGATACTTACTACCGGAGAGTAGAAGCTTTCAACGCGCGTCATAAGTATTTATTAGGAAAGAAGACCTCACCACCTAAACCCAACTCCAGCTCTTCTGCAGTGACCTTCTCAACACCCTCTCTTCTCTTACTTACTACTAGGTATATGGTACCTAAGGTGCCTAAGGTAACAAAATGGAATCCCTCACCCCAACAAAACAGCCCCTGGCCATCCTCCCAGAACACATCGCCCCATCAACCACAACAATTCAAGTAAAGCAACACAGCGCAAGCTGGTCCGGCGGCAACTTCACAATCTCAAGCACACCAACAGCCGAAACCCCTCTCTCAGCCAAGCTCTTTGGCGTCGACGGTAATTTCGCATCATGGTCTCAGCGACGCCATTTCTACGACGCCTCGGGTCTGCCGCTTTTTGAGATATCGAGGAAGAAGATGGGGGTTACGTGGTATCTTCATCTTCCTGGAGATAAGAGCAATAGCAGGAGCAGCAGTAGTAAGGTCTCTGAGCCTATCGCTATAGTTGTACCGAAATATAGCGCCCTCAAGGACAAATTCGACGTGTATTTTCGGAATGCTGCTGCGAATGGGGAAGAGACGGTCCTGATTGTTCGTGGACAGAGTGTGTGTGGAAGTCCAAGACGAATGTTTATCACCGGGGGAATTTGGTGATGGTGGTAAAATTGACCGATATGGTTGCGGCGTATATACCTGGAAAACGACCGTCGTGGGAGGTGGTGGTGGCTGAAGGGGTGGATCTTTCGCTGGTAAGTGCCCAGGGGGTCGGTCTATAGAGGGTTTATAGGGTTGCTAACACTGGATGGAGGGATAGGCCTCAGTTCTTGCGGTTCTTCTGGCTACGATGTTATATCAGAGCAGTGAGTCTCGATCAGACTCCCTTACGAATTCGAGCTACTGATTCTCCAGAAGGAGCCGGTGAGGAATCAGGAATGATATTGGGATACCTATACTCAGTCTTAGGTTGCGCAATTTCCAGTCACAGTGCTTATAACTAGTAACTAGGTACAACTCTCTCTCTAACTCCCGTCTCATTGCACCGCCCCCGGATTCCCTCACAGCCATCCTGGTAGCCCTCATAACCTCCCTCTCCTTCTCCCTCTCCCTCTCCTTCTCCCTCTCCTTCTCCCTCTCCTTCTCCCTCTCCTTCTCCCTCTCCTTCTCCCTCTCCTTCTCCCTCTCCTTCTCCCTCTCCTTCTCCCTCTCCTTCTCCCTCTCCTTCTCCCTCTCCTTCTCCCT
>JAPDEH010000206.1:0-16127 GCA_027569075.1 Aspergillus asperescens | reverse complement strand
ATATATGTCTGCTACCTGTATCTAAGAAAGGAGTGAAATCCTGCTGCCTAGAGGTGGCAGGTAGAGCATGCATAGTCTTTGACTGAAAAATGCTCTCTAATATGGAAGAATAAATAAATATAAATAAATAAAAAATCATAGAGTGCACTATGCATATAGCTTTGGAAAGTAGCCGGGGTATTTATAAGCCCAAATGGTATTACTGTATATTCAAAGTGACCATATCAGCAGCGAAAAGCGGTCTTCCATTGGTTGTTTTATTCTATTTGAATGCGGTAATAGGCATCCTTAAGATCAATTTTGGTAAAATATTTAGCACCAGATAAGCGGTCAAGGATTTCTGAAATAAGTGGTAATAGGTATTGGTTTTTAATTGTGACTTTATTAAGTCCACGGTAGTCAACACAAAGTCAGAGACTACTATCCTTTTTAGGGACGAAAAGGATAGGTGCACCTGCAGGACTTTTAGAGGGTTGAATTCGCCCACAAGCAAGATTTTCATCCAAATATTAGCACAGGGTAGTAAGTTCAGTCATGGAAAGGGGGTATATAGGCCCCCATGGCAGTGTTTCACCATCATTAAGGTTAATAGAATATTTTGCAGTATCTAAAGATGGTAGGTCTTTTGCCTTATCTATAGAGAACACATCTGCAAAGGCTTGCAATTCAGAAGGTAAATTATCTAGATTTGGGACTGATTCAAGGCTGTTTTCATCATGTTTGTCTGGTAGCCATATTTCTTCAGGTATCTTTACCACAGCATAGACATGAGTCTGATTTCAACACACTTTCATGAATTGGTGGTTGTTGAGTAATTGGAAATGAGGAGTTTTGAACCACCATTGGCAATCTACAGGGGATAGTTGAATATTTTGAGATTGTAGGGTAGTCATGGAAAGGAGAAGAGGTTTGGTCACTTCTTAATTGGTTACAACACATGGCCTTTCAAAAGAACAGATAGTTCCCCGTGAATCAGTAAGGGTTATAGGGACTTTCCACACTCCATAGGTTTTTATAGTAAGGTTATTTATAGCTTGGATCAGGGGAGCGGCAAGCTTAGCTTGAGAAAGCTTATGAAGTTGGACAAATTAATAACTAATAAGATCAACTTCTGCTCCTGTGTCAAAATTGGCAGAGGTATTAACTAAATCTTGTATGCAGACAGGGACCTGAAAGCTACAGGTCATCCCCACTATTAAATATGGGGCAGAAGTTGGAGAATTCATTCCAACCTGGTGTCATTTTCCTGGTGAATAGAACTGGTTTTGGTGCTAGTAAATTATACTTTTGATTAATTTAGGTTGGATTTAGGTTTTGGACATCAATTTGCCAGATAATCAGGACTATTGTAATTATAGCACCGAAGGGAGTTGAAGTTGCAATCCCTTTGTCCCTTTTGAGGGGTTGAATAGGTTTTATGTGTAAAATTATGTCGTGACTCCTTTTGTTATTTAATATCATTAAATTTAGGTCTCTTAAACTTTCCTATAAGGTTCCAATAGTGAGTTGCTATTGAAACCATTAGGTCTTGATCTTGAGGGATTTCCAACATATTTTCATAAATTTTTTGGCGTAAATCTGATTGTAACTTTGCAAAGAAAGAATAGGCTCGTTCCTCTCCTGATGCTCGAGGGAAGTGTTGTTCAAGTGTATCTAAATAAGCATGGAACTCTCGAGGATCTTGATTAGGTTGTTGATGGGCTTGTTCCTTTTAGGCCATAGTATCTGACTGTAGGGTAATAGCATTCTGAATAAGAGTAATAGTCCATTCAATGAAGGGATTCCACTTTTCAATAGTGGTTCGAGGTTGAGACAACTGCTTTTCATTTACAAAACAGTTCCATCTTTGTTGACATGTATTGTCCATGTTGGCCAAGGCAGCAAGGATTTTCTGTTTATCATGACAATACTTGCGTGGGGCACCTTCAAAGTTTTGATAGAGGTCAGCAAGCCATTCATCACATTACTGAAGGTTGAAACTTAAAGTAAATAGGGGAATATTCTTAATTTTAATTTCTCCCTCATGACCTGATTCTGAAGAGGAAGATGATCACTTGCGTTTTTGAAGAGTTTTAGACTTGAATTGCTCACTTTCCCTTTGGAGTTGAGCTATCTGTTGCTTTACATCTCAGACTTTCTGCCATTGGTCTACCTCCTCCTGCAGTCGTTCAAGGTTATTTTCTGCAGAAAGGGTAGGCTCTGAATTGGAATCTGTTGAGCCTTGATTCTTAGGCGAATCTGAAGTCTGAGACATCTTGATTCCTTAGGTAGCCAAAGAGGAAGGTTTAGAATGTCATGGGTCGATTGAAAATTGGCCAGGTAAGGAATATATTCATTGACAAGAAGACTAAACCTTGCCTCTCACAATTCGTGAGGGCTTCAGTCCTAATAAGACACGTAAGATACATAACTCTTGATGTCATCTCATAGACGCATAAGTGACGTAAGGGAATATATTGTTAAAAGTCAACCGGGTACAATTAACCTGTCCCGAATTGAGGCTGATATCATCCCGATCCTTTACTGAACCCGTGACATTTCAGCATCCAAGATTATCTGTGCCATTTCTTATACCTGGGAGGGTCTAGGGAGCGCGCCATGTATATCCAGGGATACTATCCAAGCTATTAAAGCTTCCTCCTGAAGTTCAGATAGCCTGCAGTTCTGATTGTGGAGTTCTGACTGAGATAGGTGGCCCTTTATCTGATCATGTAGGGTTATAGGAGGCATATTATATCTGCGGCTAGCTTCCTGAGGAGTATGAATATTTCCATTTTTTAAATCATTTATGGCGCATTCAATCCTACCCTCCTGCTCTATTAATTCCTGGCGCGTTTTACGCGCTTTTCGTGGCATGGTAGTTGGTTAAAGATAGAGGGTGGTTGACGCGTCCGAAATTTTGAAGTTCTACGGATCACCCGGGAACCACGGATCACCTGGGAAATACGTTAAAAGCATCTTTGTCATACCTCCATACAATCTGAGATAAGGTATAATATCTGTGATGAGATCTTCTTGTGCAAAATGCACCTTCAGCAGCATGTATTTGATATATATTTAACCATAATATAGCATCAGCTTCTGCAATGACTGGCTGAATCATAGTAAGTAGTGACAAGATTTGTTGCAACACTTGGATGTTCTTTCCAAAGGGTGCATAGCAGCCAGCGTGAATGAGGGCTCGTGATTAAGGGATTCTCTGATTCAAACAATGGAACTGTACCGGAGCTTATTATTTCGTTTCTCCTATAGACATATAGCTTTTCTCAAAAAAACGTTCAGGGGTTTCACTTCAGAGACCAGATTTTTTTATCATCATCACGCAACTAGTCTAACTCTAACCCTCTTATCAGATGCTAGCTTGAGGAGTTTTCTACTTGATCATACTTTCTATCAGCTGGCAGCTGTTCGCGAGCCTGCATCAAGGTAGCCTTCATTGGCTCATATCAGTCTGCGGGACCGTCTCCTGAACGGGGCCCTAAACGGCCAATGAGCTGCGGGTTACCCAGGAGTCAAAGGAGATATTTTCATTCAGGTGTGAACAAAGTTGTACGGAGACTACACAACACTCACACCCATGCCACGAAAAACTGGTGGCTTCGACAACAGCTCAGCTACAATCACAGACCCCATCGCATGGCCCATCCCCTGTCATGGTCAGTGCTAGAACGCTTAAGCACTTGCCCGCCTGCACCACACATTCGCGGTCTGGATGTCCTCGGTCATTCCAAAAGGCATCCCACTCGCGTGCTAAAGGTGTGGCCAGTGCTCACCTTTTTGGATAATCATTTGTGCTCAGAGGCAGCCAGCACTGGGCGGGTCTCTTTGCAGCCAGACTGGTACAATTGAAGTAAGTTTCCGCAGAGTGTGGACCCTGTACCGCAGTGCACCCCAGTGCACTACAGCGCACCGCAGCAGCCATTCATGCCACCATTTATCACGAATTGTAACAGAAAAGGTAACAATCTCCAATCTCATAGCTTGCGGCCATTGTAGTATCACAAGACATCCTTTTTGCCTAAGGTAAGAGGACTCGCACGAAAAATGGCAATGATCAGAGTGAGAAATCTAAGAACCTTGTGTCGCTCCACCTTCGTTGCGCTTGTTTTACAGGAACAAGAGATTAGGCAGGGTCAACATACACTTGATTCAGACAACCACGCAAATGAAATATGCATTGGCAGCATCCTACTCAAGCCTGTCGGGAAGGAACGACTATACTCCGGCACTGGGAGAGGATGGGTCATTGTAAAGGTTTGGCCAGACCATGTACGGAGTCCAGAAATAAATATTTGTGACGGATAACTTTCATAAATTTAGGGTACCACATCATCTATGTAAAGTTATGAAAGTATAGTAAAGACCTCTTCTCTTTCAAGCAGCAGCGCTCATAAGGAGACACAGAAGTGGACAGTATGTTGGCATTTCAACCACAACAAATGTCATTCATGCATCATGACCCATAAGGTTATCAAAGACGTATATAGTGCCCCAAGACCAACGCCTGCTTCCCAGCTATTGAATACTCTGCTACCCATGTAAGTTAATAAAGCGGTAGTTATAACAATAAAGAGAGTAAGTCTAAATAGTCTCTTTTCTTCTCTGATGAATATTGCGTTCAGCTCAAGGTATGCAAACCCTCGGTAGCGATCTTCCGGTCGTAAGTACCTAACAATTCATGAGTTTAAGTAAAGAAATACTAGAAACGTATACTTACTCGTAGAAATTGATGTAGCTAGAAAACTTCTCCAGAGAGAATATGTCCCTCTTCAGTAAATTCTGACCAACGGCAAGTTCAGGATTCGCAAATACTTTCTCCAGAATAGATGGAATATTTTCGACATCGATAAGGTGTCCCTCTAGGTGATCGATCTCTTCGTACTCGCATGTTTTGCATACATCGGCAAGGCAACGATGCTGGTGGATGAAGTGTCTCAACTCGGATCCGTCCGATGGGTTGCAAGGGAATTCGTCATCAGGGAGAGCATTTCTCAATGACTCTAGCTCTCCCAGAATCGTCGATCACTGTTCATAGCACCTTTGCACCGTATCTGGGTAACCGAGAGGATGTATCTATCCACGCAATGAGGAGGAATGTAAGGTAATAATCTGGAAACTTACCTTTGCTTGCTCTGGGTATGCGGAATAAAAAAAGGTTCTCAGGTAACCCCCTCTCCGGAAAAAGTTCTCTCTTAACCGTTCAAAGACTTTCTTTTCGTCTTTCAGCTCGTCGAAAGTGAAAGGGACATCCATAACTTTCACCAAGTTGCCCTGAGCCCAACAAATGAATATGCATGCTTGACTGTTTGTCTCCGTCCGCCTCATGGTAAAGTAATCCACAAATTGTTGCCCAGGGCTTCGTATGTTCATTTTACTTCCGCTGCCTTGAGGAAGGGAAACCGGTAGGATTGATAAATGTGGATCAGGCTTATACCGCCGAACCCGTCAACGCGAGTTATTTGACTTAGGGTTATGGTGACTAGATTGGAAGCCACTTGAGGACGCTCGTAAGGGCAGAACTGCAGGCTCTGGGTGTGACAAAGCCACAGATCGCTCCATTTCCGTGAAGACGCGATTAGCAGTGAAGGTATGGAATGACACTGAATCATTTAAAGAGGGCCATTTAAGGTCCATGTTTGGGATAGAAGTGATGTTGGCATATTTCTGTCCTCAATCCTGTGACGTTGCATTAATTCATGACGGCCTTAACATGGAGTTGGGCGGAATGGGCGGATTCGATTGAGCTGTGAGATCCAAGGCTAGCCGCCCCACTTAGTGACTATCCATAAACAAGAGTACTGTAGGCGTATCAGCACGCTAGCACTGCGAAAGGATGGCGGTTACCAGCCCAGCAAATGCCGGAATATTGCAGTGGACCAAGCGATTTGGACTTGTTGTCATTTTGAGGCACATTGGAGAAGAAGCAGGCGTTTGACTGTGCAATCAAATTCTGTTCTATCATCAGCAGCAGGAAGTAATCAGGCTTAATATGCTTACCAGACATGAGACTTGTAACCCTATTATTTGATCATAGCGGGCCGCATTGGTCTTCGTTGGGCCACATGGGTTATGGTACAATTTTACCAGGCGCAGCCGTCAGCTGAGCATCAAGGTAGCCTTCATTGGCTCATGTCATAGCGCCTGCGGCATCGCCTCCGCAGCGGGCGAACCCAAGAGACAAATGAGCTGTGGTTTGACCCGAGTCAAAACGTTGGCATCACTTTGGGGGAAGTCAGTCAGTTGGGAGATCCCGCTTTTTCTTCTCACCCAGCTCCATTTAACCACTTCACTATTAAGTATTTACACCTTGCCACTACTACATCTTTCCGGAATACCCAATTATGGTGAGCATAACTTGTCGCCAGTTAGGGGGAGTTTCTGCGCATTTGATCAGCCATCCACTCGACCCGCTCCTCCTCTTGCCATTCTTCGCGCGAGTATTCTATATTGTGACCATTTAGTTACAATCGCTTGCTGGGGTACTTCTCCTTACCGGAACAGATTACATCGCAGTGTGCATCTGCATCTGGGGAACTGCATTTTTCTACAGCAATCGAAGACTCCGTGGTAATCATATTGCCGCTGCTGTCTTTTGACTTGGTTACCCGATACGCCGTGGCTTGACCATGATCACCAGTAAAGGCAGCGGAGTGTTCGAGACACCAGTCAAAGCAGCCCTGGATGAAGCACCATTTGGTAATTCTTTTTCAACAGGAAGGACTGCAAACTCTTGCATGAATAAATGTGCGACAACAAGAATATACTATTTATACCTACCAAGTCTGGCCCTCAACACTCCCCTCAACGTCATCCACTGCTTGGTGCGTCTTATCTCTTCGTTCCTCGTATTCAACAATCATCCGATCTTTGAGGTCCAACACCATGGTGGGCATGGGGGGTTCCGCGTTGGATGCGATTCTGGTACAGTGTAACTGTTCTTTCCTTATGAAAATCAGAATAGTGTTAGAAAGAAAATTGACGAGGGCGGGGCAATTGAGTCTTTGATCGTGCTCGAGGTGCTGATAGACAGGTCATCAGATTGCTATTGCATTGCATGCATAATGAGGGAGGTCGAAAGGCCAATGTCCACAAGGGCGTGGTGATAACAAGGATGTCGCACAGACCTACCAGCGTCCAATTAAGAATGAACATTGTGCATAAGAGCAGCAAAGAGAGATATGCCAAGGTATACTAGAGCGGAAGGGGAAGGGATATCGACGAACGAGAACCGCGCGTGGTAGTAGCGAGTCAATATGGCGCCGCAAGCCTTTTTTGCGTACGCTCTCGCAGGCGCGTTTACTTTTTCCCTTCCTCTCACTACGTTCGTTTCAGGGCATACCTTCCTTCGCCTGGGAGGAAGGAGTACCGAAAACGATCTCAAATTCCACTTTAATTCTACTAGAGCCCCCTAACCACTTACAAGTCCCGCAAGGCTGAACCTGGGCTTCGCTAAGAAACATGATCACTACATGGATGTATCGAGTATAGACATATTTATAGACAGTCTAGAAGCCAAAGTTATATGAACCAACCAACAGAGAAGCCAACGAAATATGACCTAATGATAACGGAAATCAACCATATGTCTGCCTGCAAATCACATGTCCGGCGCAACATCCAATGCTCACCGATTATTTCTTGCCCTTTTTCGAGGTCGACTGATCAGATCCAGGCTTCGAATCAGACCTTCCTGTCGCGACGCCCTCCGGCGGGACGACCGGTGCCCCAGGCATCGGGGGAAGCTTCACAGGCTTGAATGTCGCCTCCTTGGAGAACTTGACATACCCGTTGAGATAGGCATGCGCGGATGTAACCCGTTTACCGTCCTTATCCAGAAGAATCACGGATCCATGGTACGGGTCATCGCGGTTGGGCGTCGGATGAGGGTTTCCGCTACCCACGTTAACTGAGCTCGTACTTCAACCCAGGGAGTGTATGCGAGTGTCTTACTTTACCTGCGCGCTGCAAACGCGAGACTTCAGCCCCGGGGTTTCATCGACGGACTGCTCGATTTGCTGGATCAACCAACTGACGTCGATGGTTGTGCCCTGGAATGACCAATTCAGCTGCTTTAACTGCCTGGCACTGCTCGAGAATGCTCGCGAGGCCATTATTGTTGATTTTCCTAGACGTAGATATATAAAATGCGGGAAGAGAGTGATTTGATTGTGAGATTTCCCTTGGAGTATGAAAGTAATCTAACAAGTCTGTGCTGATGCTAATGAGCTGTGGTATACACCTCTCTTATATACCTTCATCAGCAACTAGTGCATAATTTACCCTGGTTGTCTTTTGTCGAGTATTACTCAGAGCGCTTCCGAATCTATTGGCAAAGAAGCTGCGAGAGGGCATACGGCGTATCGCGCCCGTACAACGTCTTGGGAACCAAATATAGGTGCCTCTAATCACGGCTGTTCTTGCATAACTACCAACACCTCCTCGTCCTACTACATCGGTTGCACTGCCGCCTTCCCCACCCACCCATCCCCGTTATTTTTAGGTTTCGGGCGCCCCGTAATACTAGAAAATAATAGAATATAATCCGCGCTCTCCACTACTATTGGCGAGGCTCAGATGGAGGCTCAAACAGTCCGTGTTGCAAGCGGGCGCTTAGTCCCTTGTGCTGGATGAGTTTCCACCACGGCGCTAAATTCGGTGCAGTCCTGATTGATCATCGGTATTCACCATCAGCAATGCAAAAAAATCGTTGGTCACCTACGCGCCGTTGGACCGCACAGAAACAGAAGAGACTTTGTGCATCGCCAATATGTCCTCTCGACCAACTAGTTTGGCGTGAAGTTCGTATGAGGATAAGGCGGTCTTCCAACTGGCTTAACGTGGCATCTGTTGTGGTCGTGGCTTGATCTGGAGGCATTGGTGAGTTTCACACTAATCTGTATCCGGAATAGTCAGTTCTCCGACACCGTGCCACGTGATTAAGTTTGCCAGCCGTGATCGGGCCTTTCCTTGATCTCCTCCTTCGACAACTATCGATATCCCATTCTCAGGTCGGATTACGAGGAGTAACTCTGGAATGAACACCATAAGGCCGTCCGCTCGTCGTTTGTGCGCCTTACTTCGCAAGAAACCATTTCCCATGCCTTCTTCTGGACCCCCTTTATCACCTACCATACTCGTTGATGAAGAGATCTCGCCAGTATACGATTCCAAGTACTTCTATCCAGCGAAACCTGGAGAGATACTCGCTGGTCGTTACCAAACCCTGACCAAAGTTGGCTGGGGCGTATCTTCAACAGTATGGCTCGCGCGTGATTTGCAAGGGTAGCCTTCAGTTTTTTCTGTTTAATTTGGAGCCCTCTGTCTCTAACAAACTTACAGGCATATCGAAGAGCCAGAGAGCATTGTGACATTGAAAATCGCCAATAGCAATGCGAGTTTCGCTGGTCATGAGCGCGCGGTCGAAGAGCACATTTCCACGGCAGACCCATCACATCGCGGTCGCTCACTTCTCCGAACATTATTAGACTCTTTTGAAGTCGAAGGGCTGAAAGGTTCTCATACATGTCTTGTATATCCGCCGATGAGGGAGCCATTGTCGATGTATCAGCGGCGCTTTGATGATAGAAAGTTGCCCCTGCCCCTCATTAAAACATATGTTCGTGCTCTTCTTACGGGGCTTGAATATCTTCACAAAGAGTGTAGGGTAGTTCATACGGGTAAGTTACATCTTCAGCCTTACCCCCTCCGTGATACTAAGCTGTCTAGATCTAAAGCTTGAAAACATCATGGTATCATTCGAGGATCCAACCGTACTTGCTGATTTCATGGATTCTCAGCTTGAAAAACCGATGGCTTTCAAGATTGATTCGACCGGACGACTAGTGTATCAGTCTCAGAATGACTTCGGGCCCCTCAAAAGCCTGAGAAGTATACCACAGCTCGTCGACTTTGGCTTAGCAACCAGACTTGAAGAAGACGACGATTGGGGTGTCTGGCCTATTCAGCCAGACCACTATCGAGCGCCAGAGGTGATCCTAGGTAATGGATGGCAGATGCCTGCGGATATTTGGAATCTTGGTGTTCTGGTGCGTCCTGTCGCTCTCTAAGCTTGTTGCGTCCATTAATGCCAGGCTAGTTATGGGATATGATCGAAGGCAAAGAACTATTTCAGCATATCCATGATCAACAAGGTCGCTACGATGCTAAACTACACATCGCCGAAATGATAGCCTTACTTGGTCCACCCCCTCCAGAGGTCATACAAAGGTATCAATACATGCGAGAGTACTCATGGCCGGAACCCGTCAGACGAGAAGACAACAGAGTATGCGAGACTGCGGAGGAGTACTTCTGTGGGCCATTCTTTGATAATACCGGTATTACTGGGTTTCCTATCTCAAATGGACTATTCACACTTACAAAACATCTCAGGTCGCTTTCTCTACGAAGACCTGGTCCCCGAGCGGGAACTCGGCGACACGGTTTCGTTCCTTGTGGGAGAGGAGAGGGAAGCATTTCTGGATCTCGCCAAGCGAATGCTTCTCTGGCATCCAGGTGCAAGAAAAACGGCAGGCGAACTGGCGAAGCATTCTTTTCTCCAACCGAAGCAAACACGCGCCTGAACTCAGCGAGCGTTTGCTAGCAAGATGACTCGAAATCGTGGTTGATCCCAGTTCAGCGATGCCATTATATGACGGGTTGAAGCGTTAACGTAGTTGTCTTTTTAAATGACATCTAATAGAACCAGTTGATCTGTCTTGACAGATCTGGTCGTCTCTCCATGCTGAGCCCCGCTCCGACTTGCATGTAGACCGTGTTGGTTCCATCTTCGATGGCAGCCTCGAAACACTGCATTGGACTCAACTTAGTGCTATCCTACGCTTATTGAAGAATTTCAGCGAGTCGCTATCGCGAACGCACTTGATATGTCGCTGGAGCTAACCTTCCCACAACGTCCCCTTGTATTCTTACATGAGATTTTTTTAGGCACACGAAACCTCAAGAAATACTTCAACTTCCTATCTTCAACCTGTGCTTGTTGGAGCACTGTTCGAAAAGCGCCACGCCTGAAACATTGTCATAGTATGAGACACCGTGTAATAAAGAGAGATCAATGATAATCCATGGCTCTGTATTAGGTCTTATCGTGGCTTGGCGCTAATTTAAGCAAAGCAAGAGTTCTCATTTGTCAACCTGATTCCCGCTGACTGTATCTCCAACTATCTCCAACGGCACCCTTCTGACATGCATTCAACTGTGACCTGATCAGCCGCATAATTATAAAGTTTGGCTCCCTCAAGATTTGTCTTTGATTCTGATAATTCCTTCTCATTCTCATGTCGCCGCTCGAGATTTCTTGTTCACAGCGTCTGAGCTACTAGCGCCGCGATTGCCCCACCCTTGATCTAATACGAACGTTCATTGGTCCCTTCCTCAGGTGGCCGCCGGTCCGGGATGCAGTATTTCCGACACCTTGTATACCATCTTAGTGAAACATGATGGCCAAATTCGACGGTTGAAGCTAGAAGAGCTGCTCCCTCCAGCTCGTTTATAAGATAAATAATCACTCTTCTCTTATTTCTGGACGCTACTGCCAAGGCGCTACGCTGAGAATTGGGTACGATCACAAGAGCTTCTTTGCATTACGTCATCTGCACTCGCTTGACAGAAATTAAGGATTGTCCATCCTAGGAAGAAATGCAAGCGAGCGAGCGATCCGCTGTAGGCAAGCAACAATTCATATTCCATGTGTACATACATTACTATATTTTTATTTATTGCTCTTCAACTTCAATGTTCGCATGCCGAAAATGACCTTGAGCGCTTTCTTCTCTAGCTCCCACAACATCCAGACTCCATTCAAGGAAATCTCTGAAACCTTGACCTGAGTGTTTCTGCCAATTTCGTCTCACGAACGCTTTTAGCTCTGCAAAGAACTCTTCAATTGGGTTTAAATCAGGTGAGTACGGTGGAAGATACAATAGCTTGACACCAGCATTTGAACAAAGTTCTTGAATTCGATCAGTATGATGAAAAGAGGCGTTGTCCATAATAAGAACAGACTTTGGCTCAGGCCATCTACCACAATGGTGTAAAAGCTGTTCGATGAAGTCCTTGAACAATCCAGCCTCAGTCGATCCTTGGAAGACTCGCGATATCAAAACACCATCCTGGGAATACACGGGAAGTATCTGGTACCGTTGACCCCGTTGGAAATAAGAAACCTGGATAGGTGCCACCCCGCGGGGAGACCAGCCCGTTCTCCTAGAGCCGGCCCGTTTGTCACAGCCTGATTCATCTACGTAGACTAGGTGATAGAAGCGGAATTCTGACAGCTGATACAGATAGTGATCTCGCAGGTCCGCATTTCTTTCTCGTGCTATCCGTTGAGCCACTTTCTTCGACCAACTCTACACCAGGAGCTACGTGATTAATCATCCGAGCTGGTGAGACACCTTTACTTTGCAGCATTACCCTAAGCGCCTAGATTACCCCGCTTCATCTCACCAGATAAGCTCAACGTCTAATTCGGAATCTGGATAGATTCAGAGTCTGGACCGGGTCACTATTTATCCACCCACGGAAATATAGGCCATCATACTGTGTCTTCGAATATGGACGGTTTATCCTCGGCAGCGAGCGTTTTCGCGGTCATTCAACTAACAAAAAGCCTCGTGGAGCTTTGCGGGGGCTACATTCAAAAGGTGAAAGGTGCACGAGACGAGATTTCGAACCTATGATGGGCAATCACAGGCCTCCACAGGACACTCCAAGGCCTACAGAGCCTCATTGAAAGTAAAGAGGGAAAAGCCCTCCCGATCTCCTCACGATTAATCGGCAACCTTACAGATTGCCTTTCCGACCTGCATGCCTTAAAAGCAAGACTTGATCCAGAAAAAACAAAGCTTATGAGAAAATTGGGATGGCGAGCCTTGAAGTGGCCCTTGAAACGCACTGAGGTAGAGGAAGTGATCCAGAAGCTGGAGAGATATAAAACTTCATTCATTCTGTCTCTACAGGTGGATCAGAGGTATGTTAAGCATAATTATATTGCATCTTATGATTTCTAAAAGACTATATAGTTCTATGATGGCCGGTAGCGCCCAGGACAAGGATTTTGAAAAGTTGGAAAGTGTGGTAGAGGCAGTGTTTGGGTCATATTCCGACCAAGATGAACCCCAGTGTCTTAAAGGCACGAGAACTATGCCCCTCCAGCAGATAATGGACTGGGCTATGTTACCCTCACAGAAATCCATTTTCTGGTTGAAGGGAGTGGCTGGGACAGGAAAGTCCACAATATCCCGGACGGTGGCCGAGTCGCTCAAGAACACCAACCATCTAGGTGCCAGCTTCTTTTTCAAAAGAGGTGAAGGAGGCCGAGGGAACGCGAAGAAGTTCTTCCCGACATTGACCAGGCAATTGATGCTAGAAATCTCTGAGCTAAGGCCTGGTGTCCGGAAGGCACTCCGCGATGACCCTGATATCGTGTTGAAATCACTCAAGGAGCAGTTTGACAAACTACTCCTTCAGCCACTGCTCACACTTAACGAATTTGGCCGACAAGCCCAAACCCTGGTGATAGTGGTTGATGCTCTAGATGAATGTGAACATGCTCAGGATGTCCAAGCTATAATTAGATTACTGCCCTCTCTCCAAAAGGCAGAAGCGGTTAGCCTTCGGGTCTTTGTGACCAGCAGGCCTGAACTCCCAATCAACCTCGGGTTCTCAGACATTGCAAATCACGAGTATCAGGACCTCGCTCTACATGATATACCCGAGGAAGTTACAGAACGCGACATACATACGTTCATACAGCACCGGTTTGCCAAAATCAAACGCGAGAAATCTATTTTTGAAGACTGGCCGCGTGAAGACGTCATCCAGAAGCTGGTCAGAATGTCTGTTCCACTGTTCATCTCGGCTGCCACTGTATGCCGTTACCTTGAAAGTTTGAAACTAGAACCTAAATCACGCCTCGCAGAGCTTCTAGAAGACCAAGCAAGATATGTCTCAAAAATGGACAAGACATACCTGCCGATTCTTGACCGACTACTTGATGACCAAGAGAGTGACGAATTAGAGCAGCAGCAACTCCTGCAAGAGTTCCAGGACATAGTTGGTGTTATTATCCTTCTTGCTGTTCCACTTTCTATAAACACACTGTCACTGCTTCTTGGGATAGGGGCAGACAAGATCAGCAATCGGCTGAATTTATTGCAGTCAGTTCTTAGCATTCCGAATCATCGAGATCTGCCTGTGAGAATCGTACATCTATCATTTCGGGATTTTCTCATACAGCCTCCAACCAGGTTTCCTGCGGATGAGCAGCAAAAGCACAAAGCCATTGCTAAGGCCTGTCTCAAAACCATGCAGAGTCGCCTACAAAAAGATATCTGCCATCTAGCAAACCCTGGAACACGTAGAGCAGATATCGACCCTCCAGATATTCACCAGCATCTGCCACCAGAGCTACAGTACTCTTGTCGCTACTGGATTCAACATCTCAGACAAAGTCAGCCTTTATCTTCTGAGATAGAGGATACGCGACTATTCCTCCAGAAGCATTTTCTGCACTGGGTGGAAGCAATGAGCTTGCTAGGTCTTATATCAGAGGTGATGGGTATGCTTGATCTCCTACATACACATATACTAGTAAGTAATATAGTACACACCTATACTTGAATTATACTAATCAGTACAGGGCAAGAAGAATTCTGAATTGGCTGATTTTCTACATGATGCGAAGCGCTTTGTTCTGAAGAATTACCAGGTTGCTGATGAAGCACCACTTCAGATTCATTGCGCAGGATTAGTATTCGCCCCTGAAACAGCAATAATCCGTACAGAGTTCAAAGATGACCTTCCCAGTTGGATATGCCAGTTGCCACAAGTAAACAAGAAGTGGAGTGCAGAATTACAGACTCTTGAGGGCCATTCAAACGTAGTACAGTCGGTGGCCTTCTCACCCGACCGCCGGCTATTAGCATCTGGCTCCCGAGATACAACCATACGGCTTTGGGATGCTGCTACAGGCTCACTGCAGCAGACACTTAAGGAGCATTCAGGCTCAGTTGAGTCAGTAGCATTCTCTCCCGACGGTCAGCTACTGGCATCCGGCTCCCGAGATAGAACCGTGCGGCTCTGGGATACTGCCACAGGTGTGCTGCAACAGACACTTAAGGAGCATTTAGACTTAGTTAAGTCAGTAGCATTCTCTCCCGACAGCCGGCTACGGTTGTGATGACAACAGAGGAACAATGGACCGGCCAAGTCATATCAGTGATAGGGCGCTAAGACAGATCCAGGATAGTGTAGTATCAGTGATCTGATATACACAAGCAGCAATACTATATATGCGATCAGGGATCACATATGTATGATCAAGGGATATAATAGACATTGGGTATTTAAGGACTGTCATTACACACTATACCTAGAAGTTTTACTTACTGTCTGTTATCTTCAGAAGCACAACTAGTCTACTGTTTATTTGTTACTACTATGTGTATCTATACTACTTATTAATGTACCTATAAATAATCTTCTACTTGTCCACAGAATAATCCTTAAGGTCTAATAACTTAAGATAGAATAGCTAACCTTATCTAACAATAACAGACCCTAAGTTCAAGTAAAGATCAGAACATCTATTATTAATAGTAGCTGGAAGTTTAACACCTTAAGCAGCTCAGCTAACTACTTAACTAACTATAACCCAGGCTCAAGAGATCAAGTATATAAAAGGAGTCATCACAGGAATTACCTAAGAAGTCCATGACCTTCAGTTATTCAAGGGAGTCAAGGTAAATAAGGTAACTGAGTTTAAAGGTAAGTAAGCCACTCTAAGAGTATATCTAATAAGCATGGACATGCATCTGCAGATCAATAATCTTAATACTACTAATAAGAAAGATAAAATCATGTTTATAGCAACCTACCTTAAAGGAGCAGCCTTTAGCTAGTTTAAGCTATATATAAGGGACTACCAGGAGAAGCTAGTAAATAGACAGAAAACTATAACCAAGGAAATATTTACTAATAGTCGGTGCTGTGGCGTAGTGGTAAAGTCACAGAGGCAACACCCGTTCTGGCACGGGAGGTTGGGGGTTCGAATCCCCCCGCCGGCACAACATTACCACAGTCACGTGACTAGTAGATAAGATTGG
>JAPDEH010000205.1:0-16260 GCA_027569075.1 Aspergillus asperescens | reverse complement strand
TTGTTCAACCAATTTAGAATCCATATTGGTGGTTGAATAACTTCAATTCTTTGAGCGTTGCTGAAATTCGTGGTTGAGGGGTGACCCGCTCGGTGTCCTGACCCGCTCGGTGACCGATTACGTTATCCTAAAAAGATTTAGTAATATCAGCAAAGAATTAGTTAAAAACAGCCTTATCAAAAAAAGGAATGTCAAACACAGAAGGTAAAGAAGCTGCAGTAATCTACGGAGTAGGCTTAGTAGAATTGCGATTTGCTGACCCGCCGCCCGTTTCGGCCGCCCCCCGCTTTGGGTTTGGCGCCCGGCCCGCCCGCGCTCGATCCGGCATCGCGCCGTCTGCATCCGGTTTAGCCTGTCCGTACTGGGTTTGGCGTGGCCCGCTAGCCCCGATCGGGATCTGCCGCCTTCCACCGCCCGGCGGACGACGTCCGCCATCTATATAAAGCCGCGGTGCGTCGCTCAACGACGACGCTCTTGCTTCCAACTCTCTCTTCCCCTCTCATTCTTCATTTCCTCGGGCGTCGCCCCCTGGTCGGCTGATGTGGCCCCCTGCCGCCTGAAAACTCTACTCCTCGGGCACAGCCTGCTTCTCCACTCGCGGGCATTGGGTGGGAACAGACCGGGATTGCACGTCACCCGGATTGCCCTTTGTTTTCCTGTCCTGGGCGAGTCGACGCATTTGTCGTTTCTAACTATAGACAGTGTGAAATGACTCCGATTCATGCGGTCTTATTTTCCCACCGTGGCTGTTGCTCAACTTATAGGAGGATATGCCCGGCAGCCTTCACTAGGGTGTGAAACGCTCCGTTGCTCTCGGATCTGTATCCTTCGCCTGCATCACACAAGGCCGGGAGGATACCAAGGAGAGCTAAGGGCATGTGAATGGCAATGTGGGGGCAACCGCCTTTGCCCCTGGCTTCGGTTCGCTCGCGAATGCCTCGCAGCGCCCCAACACGGTCACTTTCCCAACCCAACCGACCGACCGACGACTGAACATACGCCCATCCACTGGCTGCGTCAGTCATTAGATCCGCCTGGATCTACCAGCCAACCGCAAAAATGCCTCAAGGATCTCCGTGGCTGAGCTGAGGGTTCCCGATCAACTATGAAATTGATGCCTTGCAGCATCCGCGAATAGTAGGCTGCTCCTGGCACTGGGCGATTTTTTGTGGTCAATCTTCCCCCGAGTCTATATCATCAGCTGAGGTGTTTTGAAGGCTGCAACGTTTCATAGGCAAAGAAGAGGGGGCTACCTACCGTGGGCACTCCGAACCCATTGGCCCCTTTCGCCGACGCGGCGCGGCCACTTGCCCGCCAGACTCCGAAGCTCTCACCCGATGCAAGCGAGGACGAAAATCAACGAGGCAGCGATTCCCCAGCCTTCGGTTGTAGGGAGCGTGGACGGCGCTATGCTGGTTTGTTTCTGCCCAGTAAATGCACTGGTGGAACCTGGGTGTTATAAACGCTGGCTGACCTCCTCCCTTCCTTTTCTTCTTCATTAGATATGATACAGGACGGACAGGGACAGGCCGACCCAGTCACCCCTGGCTTCCTCTCATCCAATCCTTCTTTATTGTTGAAGCTTAGCCCTACCGTGTTTTACCGCTCTTTTGGGAAATGAAGGTGAATCTCGATCAGATCGAATTCTACCATGGCCCAAATCGCCCGCCGCCATCTACCAGTGCAAAGCAACTATCTCCAGCTTTTACTCCACAACCTTTTCAACATTCTTCTTCGACTGGGTTCACCTTCCGCCCAGCACCGTGTGGGACACCTCTAGGACAAGAACCGCTATTGACCGGCACGACCCATCAGTGGAACATATTTGATGTGGAGATCAACAATGTCTATGATTTTACCCGCCCACGAACCATGGAAGATGTCGAACCCGGAATATCAGCAGATATGCCAGCTGTCTTTGATACTCCGTTAGATCTTGGGGGTTCCCCGTTAGCTGTTTCACGGCCATTGCCATTGACGGGCTCTGCGACACCAGTTCGGTCTCCAGCAGAGTCAGACCCCCTGGACCACGCTCCTCCTGATATACGGGGAAAATACTTTCTAGGTAACAACACTCGATGAAAGTCGGCCATCAACCACTCTTTGTCTGACCAATTTTTTAGATGCCGTGCCTGATACCAAGGAAGCAGACGACACTCAGCTCCCGTGCGTGCCTTGTTTGACAGCGCTCTCGCGCACACCCGAACAGGCAAGCAATGCCTCTAGCAGCCTATCTGGATGTGATGATTCCCAGCAAGAATCAACAAACCGGAAATTGTCTATCACGGGGCCCTGCTACTCTGACTATATCAACTCTGGGTACTGCAAAAGGGATACCGAGCCACATCAGGCATCCGATTCAGGTGAAAATCCATGCTCGACGGCCAGCGATGCTCCGGAGTGCCCTAAAGATGCCGGCACAGCCGAAGGCAAGTCAGCCACACCTGGTCCATCCACTCAGCCAACCGAGCCCTCTAGTCCAGAACATTCTGGCGCTCGAACACCGCCAACTCCCGATAGCCCGGTACGCTACTCGTCGATAGCCGTCGTTGTACCGCCGCCGCCCTGGAAGCAACGAGCTATCAGGACAAGTGCAAGGGCCGCTGCGGCAGCGTGCAAGAAGCGACTTCGCTCAGATCAAGGCACCGGCAGACACCAGGATCCAGACGCATCTTTCCCTGGCACAGAACAACTGGGTCAGAAGAGGAAGAAACAGAGGCCTGCAAAAAGGCCGCTTTCTAAACCCCCAGGCCCTTCAATTTCCGCTTCATGCCATTGTTCTAGTGATATACAGGGAGTCCGTGGGAGTGCCCTCCTCACGGTCGAATCTAATTCTGGCCTAAAACCAGCATATTACCTAACCTTCGTGCCCGACACTAGCCCTATGCTGTCTCGACCCCCGGCGGATATTCCAGGGCAACCAAAACCGTACTCGTCGGACGAGAATGCGCTGCTTGTGCGCCTGAAAGAAAGAGAGGCAATGCCATGGTCTGAGATTACGGCTCACTTTCCAGGCCGAAATGCATCGTCCCTTCAAGTCCACTATTCAACCAAATTACGCCACAAGGCCAGATCTCGGTCTGGAAGACGGTGATGGTGCCGATGAGAGAAGCTCTTGGTTATCTACTGCCTACCTAAGCAGCCTTACTATCGAGGCGGCATCATTGCATCTTCGCATCCAAAAACTCAAGATCGGCCAACATGCATAGGGTAATGAAAATATTGGATTAAAATCCACATTGCCCCAACAGAGACGTCCGTCAAGCAGAGACGCCGGTAATTCTAGGCTACGGAAACCGTTCGTGAATATGTCAATCATTACCCCTCCTTCTGACTCCTTCCTCTCAGCCATTACCAGGGGCCTCTCGGCGTAGAGACGGCTAAATAGCCACCACTCCACCTCTGATTGTGTCCGTGACATAATACTTCCCACTATAACTTTGCTAGTCCTCGAGGAAGTGCCCGTATCCGATCTCCGGCGCAATTGCAAGACTCTCCTCCGATGGCCACACGTCTTCACGATTTCGTTTCTTTGTCGAATCCGGCTTTTCGGCGTGGTGCGTGGCCTGGACAAATTCCAGTGTAGATCCATCCTTCACGTAGCCATGACTGGCCACATGGGTGCCACGACGGAGTTGGTCTTCATCTTTGTAACACAGGGTGACATGGGCTCCTAGAGGATCTTTCTGCCGTGTGCCATTGATGCTCGTGGTGTCATGAACTTCAGACCTACACATAATCAGCGCTGAGCAAGTAATCCTCTGTAATTGGAGGAGTTGCCCTTCACTAGATCGATATGGGCTAGTTTTCATCCGTGTGCACGTGAGCCATGGACAACTCTGGCATCATGGACGACGTAGATGGAAACTTATACCTAATAAACACTGCCTTTGGGTAAATCTTCCTGTCCCTAGCCATTTGGTAGGCCAGGGCAATTATTTTGCGCAGTCGCTCCTCACTCTGGGGGTACATAGTCTTGTGGAAATAGTATTTGACAAGATTTACTGTCGACATGGCGATATTCAGCTGGTTATGGGAATACCCAGTTCCGATACAGAAATGATGAGGAAATGGACAAAACTTTGACCTTTGATTGAGCAGTGACTCGGTCTTTATGCTTCAGTCGACGGCTACCCTATACTCATAACATCCAACAAGATAACAGGATAGCAACCAGGCTTTGGGTACTATTAATATAAAATAGCTTTGTACGGGGCGATCCATTGGCCATGATCTCAAGCTCCCAGAATGAAGGTTCCGCGAAGGATGAGTTGGGCGTTAAAATTTGAGCCAGTGTCCACCTTCACAAGCAGCCATGCCCCTTGGGGCTATGGATACTGACAACTTTTAAACAAATCAACGGAGTGGTCTGGTCAATACCTCTATTTAGTCTGTTACACTTGCCGCCACTGGTGATCAGGTGGACCGTGCCCAAGATGTTTAGGTCTCGGAGCAAAGTTCACCCGGATCAGCCGTCGTTGGGACACGCATGTGATTGCGTCCATCTTCCGTTTGAAGCTCAAGGGCCTTACCCTCTTATGCCAGCCAGCAACGATGAAGAGGCCATGCTTCTTCCCCATACGCACCTTGTCCTTGCGCCTGTATTTTCCTCATTGTTTTTTGGTTACGGACAAGGCAGGCCTGCCATATTTCCATCGTCAACCCTCCCGTGCCTTCTTTTTCACTGCGTCTAAATCAACAGCCCTGACAATGAGCACAAGTCGGGTCTTATACGAGCCTATTGAGAGCGTGGAACGAATGGAATATTATCAGGAGGGTGGCTATCATCCTGTGGAAATTGGCGACCACTTTCACGATCGCTACCGTGTCGTTCACAAACTCGGTCACGGCACATACTCAACGATCTGGCTAGCCCGGGACGAGATATCTAACCGATATGTTGCCGTTAAGATTTGCGCGGCGGATTCGGGCCCTCTTGAGACCGATGTACTGTCCCAGCTATCAGAGCCTCTAAAGTCGTCAGATATAGGCACAACAATGATACCTTCGATTTTAGATAGATTCAACATCCAAGGCCCCAACGGTAATCACGCCTGCCTGGTGACAAGCCCGGCAAGGATGAGCTTATCTGAGGCAAAGAACGGATCATGGATAGGCCTTTTTCAGATTGATGTGGCTCGTGCACTGGCAGCACAGCTCACGACGGTGATTCGGTATATACATTCAGAAGGCTTTGTTCATGGAGACCTTCATCGCGGAAACATCCTCCTCCAACCCCAATCCAACTTCGATAAGTTATCTATTAAGGAGCTATATGAGCTGTATGGAGAGCCGGAACTTGAGCCAGTCAATCGATTAGATGGCCAAACGCCTCCGCCAGGAGTCCCACAATATGGCGTCATACCTATCTGGCTTGGTGAATCAAGTGAAAAAGTTACACTCCCAGAAGCCAGGATCATTCTTGCAGATTTTGGCCAAACATTCTCGCCAACACGAGAGAAGAGATTTGAGTCACATACACCCCTTTTAATAAGACCCCCCGAAGCTCGATTTGAGCCGACAATGCCACTTACTTTCTCATCTGATATCTGGACGCTTGCATGTACTATCTGGGATATCGTGGCCCAACGGTCCCTATTCGAAGGCTTCCTCACAAACGAAGACGACATGACTTGCCAGCAAATCGCGGCACTGGGCCCGCTCCCGACTGAATGGTGGGGAAAATGGGAGGGCCGTGGAAACCACTTCACCGATGACGGCGAGCCAAATAACCGAGCTACATCCCAGTATAGGTCCTTAGAGGATGCCTTCGAATTAAATATCCAGCAACCGCGGAATCAGGCGGGGATGTCGCCACTTGAATCGAGTGAGCGAAATGCTCTCTTGGCGATGTTGCGTCCAATGCTTTCTTTCAAGCCTGAGAATCGTTCGTCTGCTCAGCAGGTTCTTGAATCGGAATGGATGGTGAAATGGGCTATTCCCGAGTATGAGAAGATCCGACAGAGACGCGTGGAAATTTAAAGAGGTGCGCGACCTCTGTGGGGAATTACGTTATAGGATGGGCAGTCTGCTCCGGTGCAATTTGTTGCTCAACTGGATATTATGTCCACCTTCGAGTATAGATACGCTCTCGAACTTCGAAGATTGAAACAATGCCAGGCAACTACAAAACAAAAATGCATGCCTTAGCTAATGCTGTACCTCCTTGGAGCCCACGCAAGGTGTCTCAAGGAACGTCGGTTCCTTGGCAGCGGGAGAGGCCGAAGCGCTGAAGTACTGAAATGGGGGATCGATCCACTGTAAACCAGTCAGACGTAGCCAGGGTCGCGCTGAAGGCGCTAGTCCTACCCCCGCTCCTGGCGCCCACCGAACCCTTATCTTCTTTCTCCAGAAACAACCTGAACTGCAACACCAAGCCTAACATTCGCAATACAGCCGCCAATCTACGAACATTTTCAAGAACAAGCATTGATACCTTGAGATATGCTGAAGTTGCTTTTTCTGGTGGTCCTCGAACAAGACCAAGGACTAGAGCAAAAATGACCCGTTCATTCTCTGGTCGTCGTCGGATCCAGCTGTTTTCGGAAGTCGAAGACAAGCGTCTCCGGGATATTGGTGGGCAGAAAGCTTATATGGGAGCGGATCGAGGAATAATTCAGTCGGAGGTTCGCTAAAGGGGATTCGAAAATCCCTGCAAGCGCAATGGTCGAAAAAGCTGAAGCTCTTGACTCGCCCGGCAGAGCGAAGGCCGGAGGGATTGGGCCGACGCTTTCCTTCCAAGTGAATACCATTCACTCCATAACTTACATTGCGGTCTTGAGTCTTTCTCTCTATTACAGTGTAGTGTTGGACAGTTCTCGATTGACTGTCATCTTCATTTATCGCAAGAGTGCAGGAGCAATTGAAGTACATTATTCTACAAAAATCCCAAGCGTAAGGCTACAAGTTGTCGCCGCAGGCGTACAGAAATTTGGTTGTAGGATATATTGAGAATGTACCAAAGGCTTCCAGCTATGTCTTCATCCCGCTAATAGTCCTTCTGGTCTCATTGATCGATGTCAAATGGCCAGATTGACCTCAGGGTCTTCTCATCTCTTACCGGCTCATCATCGTCTGAACCTGCGTTTGTCAAAACAGCCTGCAACATCCCATCGAATAGTTCCTTCTGCCCTGATTGTGCCGCTTTCCAACCATCCGGGGGTACCCATCCATCTGAGGCTGTATTTAACAAGCTCGACAAATCAGTTCGCAGATTCTGTGCCGCCTCAAAAAGTCTGTACTCCTTCTCATGTTTCTCATGTTCTTCTTGCGTGGATAACGGATAAGGACATTGACCTTCAAATCCTAGCTCATTCCAAAGTCGAGTAGTCTCGATCATCTCGTGGCGTAAGGCCACCGCGCCATCCTTCCATGTCCTATAACAATAACGGAATGGTCGAAAAATGTTATCATTCATCAGCCTTGGGCCTGCGAGTTTTGGTGTGAAAAACCGGGAAGAAAGATCAAAAGCTTCGGCACATATTTCATTTCCTGTTGCAAAGTCCGGAACCTCGTCTGAGTACCAAAACGCCGGCTCGATGCTAGCCGCTTGCCAATCAATAATGCTAGTAATAGCAGAAGGATTGTCATCCGAGACAAATATATTCCTCATATGCAGGTCCGGATGGAACAATAATGGTGTGCTGGAATTACTGATTCGAGTATTTGCGGACATTTGCTTTAGCACGGGACGGGCACACTCTAGAAGAGCCAAATGTGTTTCAGGCGACCCATGGTAGATCGGTCTGTCGGACTCAGTATCCACTGGAGGGACTCGTGACAGACCAGCGTCAACAAGACCATCACAGTATTCGCCAATAGTCAGCCCTAACAGATTCTGGTGGTAAGCACAATCCCCAGTAGTGGGAATGCCGACGAAACTTACAGGGGCCAACGTTTCTATTCGCGTAATGATAATATCTCCTTTCGCCGGCATAGGTATCCCAGTATCTAGTACCACAGTGAGGCCCAACACAAAAGCCATCACCTAAGGGTTGTTTGCTAGCATATCCAAGAGTATTGTCGAAGTATATACTCCCAAAAGCTGGGAATTCTAAACCGACGACTTCTTTTATCGTCCGGTATATTGCATCTATGCATCTGACTTGCTGGTCACCAGTCATTTTATGCCATTTCTCGTGTAATGGAATGCCAGTTGCATGTTCCATGATTATATATTCGCTGCCGACAGTATTTGTTTCATCGCTGGCGTCATGATTATAGTCAAGAATTCTTGGTATGGGAATATTCGTCTTCGTTTGTACTTGATGCATAGCTTGGTCAGCCTTTGGGTAAGTGTATGAGGAATCGCGATAAACTTACAGTAGCAAACTGTAGCAACCTCAGAAAGAGTGGTCAGTTTCGCAGGTCCTGCCAAACGAAACGGGAGCCTCGCCACAATAGTCTTCGAGCTGTCCAGGGTGAAGATAAAGACCCTGTTGAAACCACCTTCAATTTTTCGACAAGTTTTTATGTGACTTGCTTCGGGACATAGCTCGATAACCTTCTGACAAAGAGCGCCAAAGTTGAATTGGATGTAGCGCGAATCGGTCTCCAGTTTATCACGTCGCAACCAGCGACCGCTCGTGTAAGTATGGGGCTTGATTTCTGAGGTCACATTAGCACAAAACCAAGCGTACGACAAAAACAAACGACTTACCTAATTCCAATCCCGTATCCATCGTACTCGCCGTCGAAATCGTTGCGTCGTTGGCAGGCTGCAGACGAGAATTTGAAGTTGACGGGAAAAGGGAGGGGAGAGATGAAAGGCGGCCAAGTCGACTCCGTAATGCCCAAAATAAAGGGCGTCTCAAAGTTGGCAGCATCTGGTTTATTAGAAGACATTCGTTAAGAAATTTTCCTGGGGCCTGAGAATAGAACGACCTCTTAACTTATTCCATGGTCGAAAGGCAACCGTGTTGCCAGGGCGTCCTCAGGTCACCGCCAGCGTCATCAAAAAAAGCCCCACATACTACTTACTATTTAGTGTTTACTATTGGAAAGTTTATGTAAGAATCAACTTGTGCTTGGCAGTCTAATAATAGATAACACGCTGTTTTTCCCTACAACCGCGTAAGAGCAGTGGGGACAAGACATCGGACACAACTACTCCACATAATCGCGGTATGGTCGCACCATATCATAATCAACGAGCGGGACTCCACATTAGTTAGCTACATGATACAATATGCTCGGGAAGTTCGTGCTAACTCACCGCGCTCATCCGAGGTTCTTCTTGCGTTTCTCTTCAAGATCACGAAGTACCCTCTCGTACTCTGCTTGTTTGTCCTCAGCAGCGGTGTCGAATACTGAGGTTGCGAGCTTTGCGTGGGTTGTGTTCTTCTTCACCCAGTCTTTCAGAACAGGGCTTTTGGCCTGCGAATTGACTTGTAAAACGACATTCAATTTCTTCGAGTCTGCATCGTAATGGCCAGCATCGATGCGAAACTGAAAATCGGCGTCCTTAGTTCTAGAAGGAACAAGGCGACCGCCTTCCACGGCGGCGCTAGAGAATTTGGAAGGTGCATTTTTGAGAGACTGGGCTTTTTGAACAAACGATCCCAAGACCTTCGACATTTTCGTGAGGACCAGACAGTAATTCGAGGACAGTGTTAGACGAAAAATGTAAAGAGCAAACCCAGATGAAGGCAATCTAAGGTGAGACGCTGAGGAATGGACAATTGAGCAGAAATGCCCCCAAGACCTGGACTGGACAGCTCTCACATACCTTATATACTTCCACGCCTCGCTTTGCTTAAATATCTAAAGTTAATTCGTGTTATTCGGATCCCTACCGCAGTTTTCCAGCCGCTGAGATGGGGTCCAGTCTTCCTAAAACAGGCAATCTGTTCACGCTGCGCAATATGATTGAGAGGGAATTGTTGAAGGCTGAGACTCATGTTGTGCCGGCGGTTAGTCTTGAACCAATCTTAGAGCTATCAGCCTGTTTCCCTGTCTTGGTGGCTTTTCCATATCGACAAGATCATCAATGCACCGGAAGGTTTTGGTAGGAGGGGCTATTGCCGCCTGTGCTTTTGCAGGAATGAGTTTCATCTCTGCCTCCCTTTCCTATCTGATTGGTTTCAACCGCTCTAAATTTTCCTCATTCCGCATGGCCCGCGGTTAGCAAGCTCGTGGTTCACATCATCTTCCATTATTTTCGTGACCACTGACTTACAGAACCCCGCTCTTGCGAATCTGAGAAAATGAACCTTCCCTGGCTTACGCTTATGCATGCTTCTAAGTCCGTCACACCACCGATATCTTCAACGAGTCTCGAGATTGGGGATCACCCAAGTTTAGTCTCTGGTGCTCGGTTCGGCAAAACAGGCACACAATTGAGGCTTGTAAGTTGCTTAATCAGCCAATGATATCATCTGCATCAAGATCAGCTTGAGAACCTGCTAAGAGCAGACAATAAAAAGTCGCTTTGGCAGATAATGTGGAGACCTTTGTACCATAGCGATCGCCGATCTAGATACTTCCCGAGGAGGCCGTTCGACACTTCCTCGACACTTCCTCGACATCGCGAGATATGACTACACGCCAAGCCCCGAAGCGCAAGGGCCCTGGTCTTGTATCTGTTGAAGATGGACTTGGACGTCTCCGGATGAAGTCTAAAATTATACTACAGCGCAAAGGCCTGGCCCTCGTGATGAAAATCGCCTTTACAAAGATATTACCTTATACAGAAATGGAGACCAAGCCGAGGGCGAGAGGCAGCGAATGTACCTCAATTTCTTAGAGCAGTTTCACAGTCACCCCTCCATGCTTGTTCTTTGTATAATAGGCCTGGGTCTATCTGTGATTGCTAAAACCAGAGATAACATCTTGGTGGAACTTGCGGATGCAATAATACAACAAATTCACAATTTCGATAGCCCTGTACTTCACGAATTAGCGACGAAGTACCTACAGCCAGGCTCGAGACCTGGACGCTCGAATACCGCAACCCAGGCCGCCACCAATGGAGTCCAAAGTACTACACAACGGGGACGGAGGGCAACGGAAGGTTAGTTGGGACCTGATTTGGAAGATTGATGTGACTATTCTGACCTACTATTAGGACTGGGCGGAGACGTCTATGAATTGTCGTTGGAGGACTTGAAGCAGATCATAGATTCTGGCCATATATCAGGGAGCATACTGTTGACCGACACGTACGGGGTCAATGCAACACCCTTTGTCACAGTGAAGATCACGAATGAGCTGATCGACAAACTCATCACGAATCGACCACAAGTACCATGGATCAATCCGCGTCCTTGAGCCTTATATAGCCAATTTCTATATTCCCAGACACCCTGATTCTCCAATCTTCATGCCAGGGTACTATGATCCGATATCCCTCTTCTTCCGTTCCCACCCCATCGATATACTCGCCGCTCTCTTTCTCGAAAATTCGAATTGCACCCTGATTGGAAATGACGTCGACGACAATCGCTATTGTGCCTCCAGGAGGGCTAAGTTGGACACCTTTTGACGGTGTACACCACTCTATAGCTTCATAGTTGGCAAAATGTATCTATGAATATTAGTTGCTATATTTAGTCAAATAAAGTAATTATACCTCTCTTCTGCACTCATCAATAACACTTGAATCCACTGAATCCTTTAGGCGGATTTTCCGAACCTTAGACATCATCACCTAACAGGGTATCTTGGGCCGGAAACTATCTAGTTTGTCATCGTAGGACTAACGGATTCTGGAATATCTCGATTATAAAGTAGCAGAAAATGTATGAGGTATGGTCTCGAAATGTGCCATGACTGCAACAAGTGCTTGGGTGAGAAAAGGGGGGGAAAAAAAAGCAAGCCCCGCGATAGTGTGGGGTGTTGATGCACGTGAATTTGTGCCCCATTTGGGCAGCAGGCTGTGGGTCATATTGGTTTGACCCAATCATGTCTAATATGTGTCTAATATGTGTCTAATATGTGTCTAATATGTGTCTAATATGTGTCTAATATGTGTCTAATATGTGTCTAATATGTGTCTAATATGTGTTTAATATGTGTCGAGCATGTACAGTACCCAAACGAAGCCAGAACTAGAGCTGGCTAGCTAACGGATCCCTCTACTTCCTCAACTCCAAGATAATTAAATTAAATCTGGCAACATCTATAAAGATGCTAGCCTTGTCCCCAGATGCACACCGCAAGTTGGCACAGACCAGTTTGATTGTCACCGAATCATCCTTCTCAGATTGTCTCCTGCGCGCTTCCTTCCACTATGTCTTGGTTTGGCAACATTTTCCCGTGTTGGGGCGCCAGGAAACAAGGAGGCCATGACTTGTCTGCAGTTCCGCGGGAAATGAAGCCCAGTAGAGGCTCTGAATGCAACGTCAAGAGGTCCCCCTGGAAGGTAATTCATAGATCTTCTGATTGTGGGTTGCCCAACTGACAAGCCCTGGCGGACAGGACTGCTCTTCCTGCTATGTCAATGCTGTTGAAGGTGAGGCAGCAGAGAACAAGCACATCGGGGTAGATTCTGATAGCTTGAATTTTAAAGCCGAAGCTCTTTCCAACACGGAGCGAGACCAAGGCTTAGTGGCCAACCTATCAGAAGTCGGAAATCTTTTTGTTCCATGGTGTCTGGGCCGGACACCTTTTACCAGCCTACCCAAGAATCCGGCCTTGCCTTCAACCATGAGCATATTCCCTCTACTTTCAACGCCAGGGGAGCTAACTTGCGGAAGATCACTCAAATAGAATCCATCACCTACAAGAAGAAGCCTGAGCAGGAAGAGGGGCTTTTCACTGTTGTTACTGCTGACAGCACTTTTCCCCGAAAGCTCACATTCGACAAAGTGCAATGCGTATCCGGCGGAGCTACGTCTTTGAAGCAGTTTTATCATTCGTGAAGGATCAATTCCCACTTAGCCTTTTCTTTTCTTTTTCTTTATTTTTCTTTTTCAAGTGGTATATATTAAGTATTTCTTTGCTGCATGTACTGATCTTCATGTTTGTCGTCGTGAGATATTTCTGGAATGCCTGGGTGGGCCATGACAGGGATGTGACACACATGTACTTTGCTTAGGGTAAACTCAAATCTGGAGCAGCAAGATCCACAAGCGAAATTACTTTATGCCGTGGTTTGTACAGCTGCTGCCGTGATGAGGGGACAGGGATTAGGGGTCTCCACTGCAGTTGGTAGAAATTGGTCTGGACTGCCTATCTGAGGCCTCTAGAGCTTTGATATATAAGGGTGCCACTGCCTCATACCGCTGGAAGGGATTGAATCCGATATCCAGATCATTCTTTATGTTTACATTGCTTGTTGCTTGGTATTTGTTCGTCATCTTCAGATTAAGTGAACATCTCTGGAATGTGAGCTTCTGTGTTCCTAGGTCTTCTTCCTCGCTAACAGCCCGCCTAGGGATACCGGCGTGGACATCTGGTCTGCCTCCAGTGAAGCTCAACACATAAGAAACCGCAATGCCGAGCAAAGGAGAAGGTACAGTGAGCTGGAAGCACAACAGGGCCATGGCCTAGGCCTGGTGACAATGAACTGGTTTCCAGTAATGCTTGAGGTCAGATGTATTTTCTACTTTTCTATTGCCCTGCTAACAGACATAGATTCCCAAGGAACAGATGAAACGCGCAGCAAGAACAGCCCTTTAATCCATATAGATGAGTAGTGGTCCCACTGTGTACAGTACATTAGAACAGATGCTGATGCTGGAAGACATGCTGCTTGTACTGGAAAGGGAAGAGGAATTAATACTGGCCCACTGTGTTCAGGCATTTAGGGGAGAAGATAAGCTGGATATCAAAGACTCACACTTCATCCGCGTGAGTTCTTCACTTGCGTCCAAGTTCTCAAGTTACACCATAAAACAGAAGACAATTTCAAGCAAGCTTGTTTCATATTACCATCCCTTTCTAAAAGCTGTTCGTCAAGCTGCTCACAGTCTGATATCAAACCAATCAGGAGAAGAGCTCCAACTCACTTCCACCAGTCTGTCACATATAGTCAATGAAATTACTAATATCGCCAATGATATAAACGAAACGAGCCATGTTTGAGATTACTATGCACCTACCAATGACATTGTTGACAATGATCTTAAGGAAATTGCCAGGGAGTTTATCCAGCAGCACAAACCTCAGATTGAATCAATTGACAGAGATCGGATCAAACAATACACCCTGCATGGCGTTAAGGAAGGAGAATTTCTTGAGGCTGCTCATGCCTTTGTTCTAAGGGACTGGGGACTCATATTCCTAGTAAGTTATGCCTTATTTAGTTACCGTCTTCAACCGCTGATAGTAATAAGGACAAAATCATGATAAGGTTGAGTGGAAGAAGTATTATTTTTACTCAGTTCTACACTCAGCTCATCCGCCAGTCTGATACATTGCGCATCACCTGGGAGGAATATAAACTGGGAGAACTCAGCCAGAATTATACAAGCACAATTTTTGGGGCACCTTATCCCACTCCTTATTTCAATATCAAGGCACACCTTTCTGGATATTCCGCCAATCCTGCAGGCGCTATTGCATCTATGCTACAGAGCATAACCCCTAATGAAGTTTTCAAATATGATGTGCCTGCTCCCTCTATCAGTCAGTCAAAAGATATTGTTGCTATTAATAGAGAACCCAGCTCAATTAGAGCTTCTCTACTGGTGGTATCTTATTTAGGGCTTCTTCTTGTGCGAAGATCTTGGGGAGAAAACCAGGAAGAATTAGTTATCCCCAGTGGAGAGGTCTTTGCTGGTGAAAAACCTTCCAACGGTGGCAAGCATGTACTAGAGAAAAAGACAGGTCTGAGGGGTGGGTTAAGATTGTTTGATTTCAACAAGTATAAGGGGACAGAGGATGATCGATCCTGGTACCAGCCCAACTATATGTTGGAACTTAATGCTGGAGGGAGCGAGATCCCGCTGAGTGATAGGGACCAGAATTTTGAGTGGATTCAGGATGAGAAGGAGCTTGAAGGTTTTCCAGGACAAGGCAAGCTTAAATTAGCTCCAGAATAGCATGAGACAGCTTAAAAGGGCTTGCAATTGTGTAAGGAAACATGCTACTCAGGTTTTAAGCGGACAAGTCAATAGGGGCATTGGTTGTTTGGAGCAGATTCTCAAAGAATTAAGAAAATAATATTATATGGATAAATCCACAGTAATACTCATTCAAGACAACACTTGAACAACCACTCAAGTCAACCCAGCAACTGCTGGTTCGCAAGACACCTCCCGTCACTCGACTCCTCACCCGCTGCAGGCTTTGAATGATGTTGGTAGCAGGATCATTGCCGGGCCGCAATAGGACCAATGATTCTTAGCCCAGCACTCTTGCCTCGTCAATTGAGTATCGCGCCTTAAGAGGGGTCACAAATTGGTAGAAGAAGGAAATTGATTGCTTGGCAGGCATCAGATTCCCCTCAGGGGTAAACGAATAGAATCCACTAAGCCGTCCTTAAAGGCTTATAACTCAAATCGTCCCCAAACCGTCCCAATCGTCCCAATCGTCCCTAAATCGTCTCCAGTGTTCACGTCCCTTTCTTTCTTTCTTCCTTCCTTTCTTCCTTTTCTTTTTGTTTTTTTTTTTTTTGCCAAAATTCATACCGCAAGGATTAAAAGCATGAGCTTTCCGTCACTTATCACACCCGGTTGCAGTTGCAGCCATCACCGCAACTGCTATATTGACTGGCCACTACACAATTCAGTCATTCGCGTATCATCATGTATGAGGGTATGTCCGTATTGTGGATGGAATTATTAAGATACCGGGCGGCTTTGCAAGCATCTGAAGACCTTAAAATATTAAAAGAGAAATATCCAGGTTGAAACTGAACATCCTAGTGCAGAGGGCGTACGGTATGAGCTCCTCAGGTCTAAATATAACCGGATTTAATATGTACTAGAGATCCGGGTTTCACATCAATTACCCCCAAGCCTGCTACATCACCCGAAGGGTCTACGACTTCACCTTTCATTAACGCCTCAGCACAACCGGACAGCCCAAAACAAGGCAATGGTGTCTCTATCCTAGTGAATAAAGCTCAGAACCTGATAGAGGAAGTGCGGGCTTCTTTTGGCGCAGCCTTTAATAGTCTGATGTATGCCCAGCTCTGCTATCTCAACGCAGTTCCTTCACCCATGCAGTCTACCTGGCGTTCAGTCACTGTTATTATTATTATTCTTCCATATTAGAGAGCGTTTTTCAGTCTAAGACTATGCACGCTCTACCTATTGCCTCTGGGCAACAGGATTTCACTCCTATCTAAGAACAGCTAACATACATATGGGATGG